>JAVJIF010012059.1:0-111237 GCA_038442645.1 Agave tequilana | reverse complement strand
ATTTTGCCTTAAACCAAAATCCGTATTTTCTAAAACTTGGATTTTTGAAATGGAAATCTGATTTTTCTAAAACACATGTAAATACAAAAACATGATATTTAAACAACTTTGAAGCATATTGTATATGAATAAAATTCAATATACATGTAAAGAATTATATCTATATTTTTGACATTAAATCAAAAATAAGTTTTGTTTAAATACAAAACTCAAAATACATGTATAGCCTATCAAAATAAGTTTTTCTAAATAGATGAAGCATAGATGTGTATAGATCAAATCTAATATACATTAAACCATGTAAACTTGTTTTGATTCTATCTATTCATGAAAATCAAAATCGGTTAAACTGAAAAACTACAACGAAACTTGTGTGTGTATTGTGAACTTGAGCATATCAATACTATCTACCTTTACACAAGATCTAAACATAAATCTTAAACTAAAACAAACCAAAGTCTTCTTGTAGAATGCCGTCTCCAAGTTGACTCGATCCAAATTTGATTCATCGAGCTTGACTCCAACCGAGTGCTAGATGTGAACTTGACGCTCGAGCTCTTGAATCACCACGTGAAAACTCCAAAACACATTTGTTAAAGCTAATCACCTACTAATATCTTAATCAAATATCTGAAGCTAAATATCACAAGATTATTAGTAAACTATAACTACATGAGTTAATCATTATAAAACTAGAGTGAAGGGCCTCTGGGCCAACAATCTCCCCCTTTTTGATGATGACAAAACTCATGGAGTTATATATGCATGGATTAAAGTTAAGCTTCAAAGAAGCTCCCCCTTAACTCATGCATAGCAATAAACAATAAAGATATGTCATGAATGCTATAAAAGTAAACATGCTCTTGATACCAATTTTAAAATAAACATGTTCTTAAAAAATTGTTGCTCTTGACACCAATAAAAAATTCTTAAAAACATGTTGCTCTTGATACCAATAAAAATTCCAATAAGAACTCTTGATACCAAAAAAACAATATCAAAATATGCTCTTGATACTAATAAAAAAACAAAACAATATGCTCTTGATACCAATATCAACAAAATACAAAACAAATGCTTTTGATATACTAATGGTAAACTAAATAATCACGCATACATATACATGCATATATACTAAAATACTAATGGTAAACTAAATAATCATGCATATATAAACATGCATATATACTAAAATACTTCTCCCCCTTTTTATCAATCATCAACAAAGGGGTTAAAGTAAAAAAAAAAAAAACAATGTTCTCCCCCCTTTTGTCCGAAACAAAAATCAACAAAGGGGTGAAATCAAATCAACCAATAAAGAGATATATGCGATATACATTCGTGAAGTTAACTCCCCCTACATACATGCATTTATATGAAAAGAGATGACTAAACCCTAACCACAAAAGCATAATATGCAATGTATAAAAGGAGATGTGAAGCTCTCTCTACACACGTGTACTACATACCAAAGAAAGGTCAATGACTTTAATATGAGATACACTCAACATGTATATATATATAGAGAGAGAAGATGTTAAGCTTCCCTTGCATATAAGCAAAACAAATCAAAACATTATGATACCCAATAGAAAAATATGTCAATTTAGCATGAAGGTATACATAGAAACATCTTAATACCAATTAAAATAAACAAAACATATTGAATATAACCAACAAAAATTTAATATCAATTGAAAGATATAATTATATATAGGCAATCTTGATACCAAATGAAAAAAATTAGTACCAATTGAAAATATTTTATACTTTTGATACCAATTTGAAAAACATAAACCAATCTTTTTAGTTAAATACTAAACTCATTTTATAATAAAGATACCAAATAGAGAATAATATCAATTTGACATTTTTGATACCAATATTCAAAATGAAACATATATTAATTGAAAATAATTTTCATTAGGAGCGTATGATACCAAATAAAAAAAATCAAAATCATTTTTTTAATCATTTTTCAACATAAAGTGTGGGAGTAAAAAAAATACCAATAGTAAACAAAACCGATTGAAAGGTAAAACATGAATTTTCTCCCCCTTTATAAAATACCAATGAAAATGATGCATAAGCTTGTATAGGATACTAATTTAAAATAATCGTTATTAAGGACAAAATTAAGTTTAGCATAACATGATTTGTGCTTTAAGATAAAACAATATAATGAGCACACATATATATGTATGAAAGAGTAAATATCAATCGAAATTGATACTATATGAATTTGAAGCATACATATACAGAAATAAATATGAGTATACAAGATAAATGTCAATTATGTACCAATTGAAAATACAGTAAGGAACAAGTGTATAACTCATACTTCCTACCACTCATTTCATGCACATGTTTAAATAGATTTTCAATAATGCATATAAGGCATGGTCGCCCAACCAACCGCCCTTGAAAGGGTAGGGGTTTTCAAAAATAAGTTTGAAAATAATTATAACACATTTGAAAATTCTACCATAATAAAGAATACGAACTAGTTTTATGAAAAACTTGTAAACTAGTACGAAATCCTTCAAGTAAGGAATAAAACAAGAATATATTCCATAAAATATGAAAATCACATGATCATCAAACACTCAAAGGTCTATAAGCACATATTGTCTCATGAAAACAAATCATGAGTAAACAAGGATGATGTAAGTGTATAAGTATAATGTGAAAGACAAAGTCATGAAAATAGGCAATAAGCTCAATGTAAAATTCCTTTATAAACAAAACATGAAAATCATTAAAATTTAATTTTCAACAAAATAATACAACTTCAGGGCATATGTATGTTTGTACAAACTAGAGTATACATACATATCCAAACATGAACGAGTCCACAAAAATATATGCATGATGGCAAGCGGCTCAAGGATGTATATGTATAACTATTAGTTTAGAGACAAAATAGACATATACATGAAGTTTAAACATAAACATGAAAACATGAACAAAAATAGAGAATACAAATCTTGCATGAATCATCAAAACTAGCTATACTAGTACATCTAATAAGTACAAATGAGCAATCAAGTGCAAACGTATAATAATCAATTTGTGTCTCACTAGTTGTACAAGCATTGACACAAGTTTTAATGAAAGCTAACATCTAAACATGTAGTCTAAACATGAAATACAACAATCAAAACATAAACCAACATGATTAGTATGTATATGCACATGATTTAGAATTATGATATACACAATAGTTAAACATGGTGAGAACACAAAAGATAAGTTCATATAAACATGGGTGTATCTCAAATACTATGCATATATGTCATAGGTCTAAATATCATGGCATCTATCATAATAATCATAAAAGCATGACATGCTACAAATCAACAATATGAAAAGCATGTAAACTAAATGGGAGTTAGAGATCGTTATCAAAATCATTAGGGCACATCTCTATGTCTCCAAACCAAGGTGGTCCTCCCACCAAACTCCCCTTGAAAGTGATGCATCCAAATCATCATCTTTAAGCTCGGAACGCATGCACCTCAAGGCACCATCATTCTCATGTCAAGTGAGAGCCCACACCTACATCAAATAAAATAGGAGTGATCTTTGGTACCCATACTCTTTTGGGTCCATGGGGGTTAGCTCTTCCTAGCCCAAACAAATTTATTTGCTAAATTTATATCATGTATCTTATCATAACAAAATTTAACAAGGTGGCCCTTACGTCCACAATGTGTACATGTGGACACATGAGCATACAAAGTGTTATGAATGTGGCCGTGAGGAACATGTGTATGCCATGTATGGTGTGCATGCATAGATGGAACTTGTTTCTTTCGAAACATAGATTCCAAACGCGTGTGGTTCATGGCACATTGGCTCAAAGTGGAGCCAAAACAATCAACACTCTTTCTTAAAATATTTATATCATTTTCAATTATAGAAGAAGAGGTGCATGCAATAGATACACTAGGTGGTGAAGCTATACTAGCATTGTAAACATAAGAATCTATATTATTTTTCAAAAAAATGTTTTTCTTAGAAACTAAATCTAGCTCTTTTGAAATAGAAGAAATTTTGTTTCTCAAAGATTCATTCTCTTTTAAAATAAAATCAAGTTTTGAAGACAAGATCTCATTTTTCTTCAAACCTCATTGCAATCATTTTTATTTTTCAAATTTGTTTTCATTTAAAGCAAGTTCAAGTTGGGATTTAAGTGAGTCACGTTCACCTTGAAATCTCATCCCTCTCTTGCAAAACAACATCAAGCTTAGAAGACAAGTTTTTGTTTTCTTATTTTAAAGCAAAACTTTTCTTTTTCAAAGATTATATTTTTCTAACAATTTTTCATAAACAATTGATAGTTCTTCATTTAAAGCATCGGCATCAATATGATCATCGCCGGAAGAACTAGCACAATCATCTTGTTGAGATTCTGAATTTACCTCAAGGGAGTCATTCCCTTGGACCATGTAGCAATGTTGCTCGGATTCTTCATTAGATTCATCCTCCACAATGGTTGGCGTTTGAAGTTTGGAGGAGGTCAAAGTGTTCCACACTGCAAAAGAGGAATCACAATGAGAAACCAACATAAGATATTCTTTGTTAAGCGTGTTTCTAAGTGCCTCAATGGCTTGTGCATTGGCCTCTATATGCCTGCTATTACCAAGATAGGATTTCTTGGTAGCGGCAAGGAAAACATGCAAACCTATGGTCTTGAGATACATGCTCATCTTTATCTTCCATACGTCAATGTTAGAAACATTAAACATATGAGGGATCAAGCAATCCATGAGTGTAAATAATAAGTGTGTAAATGCAAATCTAGATTAGCTAATCAATATCACACTCCTAGGCGGTTAAACCTAATATCAGGAGTGTAGGCTCTAATACCAATTGAAAGTACACCTAGAGGGGGGTAAATAGGTGTAAGGCTAATCTATGTCAAATAATACGGAATTTAAAAAACTTAATTGCAACACACTTAGTGTAACCAAAAAGTGTAGCCGAATTCCCGGTGAAGGGCTCTGGACTAACTCCTCTTGATTCCTCTGAATAAGAGTTGAGGTGTTATATGAAGCTCTCTTAGTTAACACAAGTATGGCAACCAAACAAACCAAGCATGTATATGATATGATAATATGATACAATGCACAATGTAAGAGAAAGAGAGTTAGAGAAAATGGATAAAACGCAAACACCGAAATATGTTTCGAGATTCGAGCACACATCTCTATGTCCCCGCCTTCACACAGAAGGATTTTCACTAACTCGTCCACACAGGACTTCCCACATAGGAAACCTCCATTGAGAATTTGAGCAAATACAATTGGGAGTACACAACTCCTCTCTCTAACAAATATAACCTCTCACTAGAGACAAGGCACAAAAAAAATCACCTCTACACTTAGAGGGATAGGCACTTAGCCAACAAAGATCACCTCACACTTGAGGGATTCCAACACAAGCTCCACTATCACCTCTTACTAGAGGGATACCAATACAATTACCTCTCACTAGAGGGATATCACAAATCAAGGAGGGTTTACAACTTGGTGGTCTCTTTCAACCACAAACCAATTTTCCCACAAAAATAAAGATCCTATAGATAGGATAGAATAATAAACTCAAGTGTGAGAAATAAAGAGTTTGGAAATCAAAAACACAAAGAAAAACTCTTGGAAAAACTTCAAGAATAGATATAAAATGAAGATAAATAACAATCCCAAAGACTTCTCCTTTTCTTGATTTTTCCAACCCTTTAAAACAAATAAAGATAAATCTTTTGGCATTAAAAAAACTCTTTTGAAAACTTGTATTAAACACTTGAGAAGATAAAAATTTTGGCTCTTAAATTCTTGTTAAAAGCAACTCAAATATGGGGTATATATAGCCCCATATGAAATCTGCCCGTTGGCAGTAGGCAAGGGCATTTTTGCCCTTCCGGTCGACCGGCCAACGGTCAAGTTTTTGACTGTTGAGCCTACCAGTCGACTGCCCGATCGACCGGACTGGGACTGGATCCAGAGAGCAACGGCTCTCTGGCCGGTCGACCGCCTGGTCGACTGAAGCTGGATACAGAGAGCAGAGCTCTCTGCCGGTCAACCGGGTCGGTCAACCGGGGCCTTTTCCAGAGAACAGAGGCTCTCTGGCGGTCGACCGTTCCGGTCGACTGGCCCACCACCCTGGCTGCGTGCACGTCCTGTGCACGTCGGTCGACCGACGACCGCAGTCGGTCGACCGGCAGTCATCCAGTCCAGCCTTATAGGACTTAAAAACTTGGTTTTTATTATTGATTAAATCCTATAAAAACAACTAAATTCCACAAAAATCAGTTCTTATATTATCTTTGAAATACAAATATGTGTGACAAAAACTCAACACATATTTCAAACTATTTGAACCATTTTTGTGTGATAGAAATTTTACCTTAAACCAAAATCCGTATTTTCTAAAACTTGAATTTTTGAAATGGAAATCCGATTTTTCTAAAACACATGTAAGTACAAAAACATGATATTTAAACAACTTTGAAGCATATTGTATATGGATAGAATCCAATATACATGTAAAGAATTAAATCTATGTTTTTGACATTAAATCCAAAAATAAGTTTTGTTTAAATACAAAACTCCAAATACATGAATAGCCTATCAAAATAAGTTTTTCTAAATAGATGAAGCATAGATATGTATTGATCAAATCTAATATACATTAAACCATGTAAACTTGTTTTGATTCTATCTATTCATGAAAATCAAGATCGGTTAAACCGAAAACTACAACATGAAACTTGTGTGCGTATTGTGAACTTGAGCGTATCAATACTATCTACCTTTAACACAAGATCTAAATATAAATCTTAAACTAAAACAAACCGAAGTCTTCTTGTAGAATGCCGTCTCCAAGTTGACTCGATCCAAACTTAATTCATCGAGCATGACTCTAACCGAATGCTAGATGTGAACTTGACGCTCGAGCTCTTGAATCACCACGTGAAAACTCCAAAATACCTTTGTTGAAGCTAATCACCTACTAATATCTTGATCAAATATCTGAAACTAAATATCACAAGATTATTAGTAAACTATAACTACATGAGTTAATCATCATCAAAACTAAAGTGAAGGGCCTCTGAGCCAACACCTAAATTCTGAGTCAGGAACGCAGCGTTGAATGATCTGATCGGGACAGGACTTGAACAAGTATGGTTCATCCCAGAAGAACCATTTGACCCTAGCTAAGAAATGCAATCGTTCTTACTTGGACAATGAATCGGGCATCTATTTCATGACAAGGCAATTCACAATGTCAGCATACCACGGAACAATTGAAGAGGAGACGGACATTAACTGCTCATCAGGAAATGTCTCACAGACAGGTAGTGAGTCGGACACAGATTCGACCACAATCCTAGACAGATGATCTACAACAACATTCTCAGCTCCCTTTTTATCATGGATTTGTAAGTCAAATTCCTGTAAGAGTAAGATCCAATGGATTAAATGGGCTTTAGCATCTTTTTTCGTGAGTGATTAGTATCCAATATTGCATATTTTATATCATAACTCCCATGCATATTACAAATAAATATGTGATTTTTACTCCTCTTCTCTACATATTTGCAGGTACATACTTAAAAGGAGAGATAGCCAATTAATTACTTAATTAGCAATAATTAAGTGATTAATCCATGATTAAGATAAAGCCAATTCAAATCCAGATCTAGAGAGATCCGCGCGCCAAGTGGAGAATCCAACCAGTCCACGTGGCCAACAACTTAACTACCAGATCTCACCAGAAAGATCCGAGCCAACGGCCCAGATCTGGCGGCAATCCCGCGGCAGGGCGCGGCAATCCCAGGGCCGTTGAGCCCCGGATTTTGTGGCAACCACCTTGGCTCTCGAAGGTTCTCTCCCATGCTATAAATACTCCATCTTCACCTGCGAGCTGAGAGGGATCAGAGAAGAGAGAGAGTTAGTTCATAGTTTTGTATTTTGATAGTTTTTGTTTAGGGTTTTTAGCTCTCTATGATCTTCTCCTCCCTAGATTTCATTGCAAGAGAGAGTTGTATGAGAGAGAGAGAGCTTGTATCAACAAGGAGTGACAACTTGGAGTTATACAAGGATTGATCCATTCTCATCTACTCTACTTGAGCTTGATTCTAGTTTGTTTTCTTTCCTTACTTGCTTTGTTTACTTTCTAGCAATTTATTCATGTTTAGCTTTTCTTTTGTAATGGTGTGTAGCTAATTCTTTCTCCATGAACTAGCTAACTACTACCTTGCTAACTTCTAACTCATGGGTGATTGCTTTACTTCATCTTGCAATTTGTATGGTTTTCTCTTCTCCGATGGGTTTCTTTTCATTTCTTGGCAAGATCTTGTTGTAATTCTCCATATGATTCATGTGTGCCTCACTTGGAGCCTAGTCTTCGAACTAGTGCCTTGATGGAACATGGAGATGGAAGCACCAATATGCTATTTGATGTATAACTTCACTACTTCCATTAGTGAATGTTGTATGTTCTTCATTTGCATCACTTGAGTGTAACTCTTTTGATTCCATTAGTGAAAGTCTATTTGTAGGCCTATGACCATCTATGGAGGCTACAAGACAAGTCCAAGAATGAATCCCCATCATCCAAGTGAGAAAGTAATTAGGCCACAAGCAAGACGTATTCATGCCGATGAATCAACATGAGGCACGCATCACTATCACGGAGTTTAGTAAGTCTTTAGCAAGGTAGTTAAGGTTAGCTAGTCATGGTTTTATTTCAATCAATCTTTTCTAGAGTTTTCTTTTCTTTTAGTGTGAATACAACAAACCTCTTCTTGATTTGTTTTCACTTACCACCATGAACATATCCATACACTCTTTCATTCATTTCTTTGTATTTTATTCATTCTTTTAAGCAAGAGAAGAATTCTCGTTTCCTTTTCTCACGTGTATCGTAACGCTTCTACGCTAGCTCTCCTTGTGGTTCGACTCGGTATAGCTTTATGCTATAGCGGAAGATTGGAACAAGGTATATCAATTACATATTTGAAGTAAACAAGATCCAAAGGTGAACTCTAAACATTGAACCATCTCTTTAAATACCTAAATCTTGTGCAAAGACTTCTTGTACCTTGGTTTTACCCAATCAATTTTTGGCGCCGTTGCCGGGGAGAGCGACGGTATCTTTAAAAGTGAGAAACTAAACGATACTTCTTCTCTGTTGCAGGTACAGGAGAAGACAACAGGAAAATCTTCATTGCAGTCACATATAAGTGGACCTGGCATCTGCTCAAGAAAGCAGAGCCCAGGATCCCTCCAAAGTGCCGCGGATCCACAAGATTTGCCGTGGAAACGCGGCACAGAGGAGTTCATTACTGACAAGTTTTCTGCAGGGGCTTCAGATCTGCAAAATACATCTACTGCTATACTTTAAATCCTGTATTTTTCACCAGATACCTGTTTAATTAATTCAACAGTAAAAAATTGGTTGTAATTGTTAAAAATTGTTAGACATTTGCATTTTAGGCACGTGTCTTTCAATTCTTTACTTTTACTGTTGAAGAGTGCGGGGGACAAGGTACGTAATTCATTGCATATAGACTAGGACTCACTCTTTGTTTGATTTATCTTACTTGGAGTGAACCTTGTTTGTTTCTATATCGTACACTTGCACAATTCAATTTTAAGGGCAATACCTGTAAATAAGATAAGGTGGGGGAGGTCATTACCCTTTCCTTAGCCCGGAAATCATTCTCCCAAGCACTCACAATCCCAAGCTTATAAATAAAATTTGAATAGACGTTGGCCCTAGGGACATCCAGACTCACTTAGGAGATTATCCTAAGGGGGAAAAGTGTTGGAAATTAACTTCTGTAAAATCAGTGTCTAGGAAAGGGGTTGAGGGCCGAAAGCCCGAAGGTTGCTGGTTACTTAATTAAGGAACGTCTCCGGACGGAAAACCCTCCCACCAACCTTACCCTTCCCTGGCTGATTTGCTTATAGTCAGAGTCTACACCAAACCTCCTGTGGACAGTCTATTTAGGAGTCATCTAGGACCAGAAACTCTAGACAAGCTTGGATTGATTTTTTCTTTGTTGTTTGTTATTTTTCTTTTTCGCTGGTGTGATCGGTGCACGTTGTTTGTGATTGTATATACGATAGTGGTTTTGTGATCCTAATTCTACACTTGCACTTACACAACCACTTGACACCATGACCAACAACGTATCACTTCAGGATCGATTTTATCCGATTCGCACCTCCATTCCTTCATGCATCTTCTCCCCGAGCCAAATGGAAATCACTTCGAGCTGAAACCACAATTCATTAGTACACTTCCCCATTTCCATGGTCTAGAGTCTGAGGACGCGTACCTCTTTATTCGTGAGTTTGAAGAGGTATGCCAAATGATGAGAATTTCCCAACTGTCTGAGGATGCTGTTAGGTTACGGTTCATACCGTTTGCACTTAAGGATTTAGCTAAGAAATGGCTTTATAATCTTCCAGTCAGTTCCATATCTTTATGGGAGGATTTTGTTAAAGTCTTTCTTAAGAAATTTTATCCTATCCACAAAACAGCCCTCATGAGAAACATAATGCAATTCAAGCAGGAAACAAATGAACCTTTCTGGAAGTATCTTGAGCGTTTCAAAGACCTTCTTGCCCTGTGTCCCCATCACGGCATAGAGAAATGGCGTCTATGCCAGATTATCTATGATGGATTAGATTACCAAACGAAAACACTTTTAGAATCCATGTGCCAAGGGGAATTCTTGAAAAAAGATGAACATCAGGGGTGGGATCTCTTTGAAACCGTAGCTGAGAAAACCATTCAGTGGGAGTCTTGTCCTGACAAATCCACTTCCACCACTTCCAGAACTGGTACACACTCCAAAGAATCATCTCTAGCTGCAGAAACCAAGATCACACAATTAATGAAGAGGATAGAGTTGCTTGAGTCAAAAGGGAATTCTGTGGTCAACCAGGTCAACCCATTGCCTTTGATTGGACCAGGTTGCACCAACTGTCATGACCTTAGCCACGTTGTTGAGGAGTGTCCATTATATCAGCCACAATCATTTCAGGAGAAAATGAATGCAGTATTGACCAGACCCAATCATCATCCATACTCCAACACTTACATTTCAGGATGGCAGAACCATCCAAATTTTCCATGGAGTCAGTCTGGTCCTGAGCATCATATGCTACCACTTCCATATCCATACAATGCTCAGTTTCATCCATCCAGTTTCGATCAGAATTCACTGTATGTTCATCCATCTCAAAGTCCACCACAGTCATATCAGTCTTATCAGAATCCTCCACCATTCTACCAATCACAATTCCAATCTCCATATCCTCAACATCCACCCCAAATAATTCCGAAATATCTGAGTTGAAACAAATGATAGAAACCTTAACAAAAAACCAGCAGCAGGAGTTGAATGAAATGAAGGTCCAAATTGGGCACTTGGCTGAGAATCAAAGAAATTTGTTCCAAATCAGCCATTGCTAAATCCCAAAGTTAAAGATTCAGGACCCAGTCACTGTCATGCCATTCATACCCTGAGATCTGGTAAACAAGTTGACAATAAGGTTTCTAGTTCACAATCTCATCCAGTACCAAAGCCAACACCTCATGTCCCAATACCACCAACTTTTGACAAACCATCCTCTAGTGCAGAACCATCCACATCTCAAGCCAAGGGGAAAGAAAAGGTAGATGAGCAACCTTATAAGCCTAGAGTACCATATCCAAATAGGCTTCTAAATAACAAGTCAAATGCTCACATGGAGAAAATAAAAGAAACATTCAATAAGGTCCAAATCAATGTCCCTTTTCTTGATGCCATTCAACAAGTGCCATCATATGCCAAATTTTGAAGGAAATGTGCACCAAGAAGAGGAAGACCCAAGTCCCTAAAAAAGTCTTCCTTGCATCATCCATTAATGAGTTGCTCACTGGTCCAATTCCTGTTAAGTACAAAGACCCAGGGAGCCCCACCATTTCATGCATCATAGGACAGACTACAATAAATAGGGCACTTCTTGATTTAGGGGCCAGCATTAATCTCCTACCTTTCTCTGTGTACCAACAATTGGGGTTAGGTGATCTCCTCCCAACCCAAATGACTATCCAATTGGCTGATCGCTCTGTCACTAAACCCAAGGGGTAATTCAAGATGTCCTTGTCAAAGTTGGAGAATTCTTTTATCCTGTTGACTTTGTTGTCCTTGAAACAAAACCAGTGTCAAATTCCAATCAAAGGGCACAAATTCCTGTCATTCTGGGACGACCATTCCTGGCTACTGCAAATGCAATCATTAATTGCCGGAATGGATCAATGAGGTTGACTTTTGGTAACATGACACATGAACACAATGTCTTCCACACACAGCCTCACAAAACAAAAAATCAAACATTTGAGGTTAGCTTTATTGAGGACAATTGTAAGGATTCAAAAGATGAGTCACAATTCTGTGATTTTCTTCAAGAACCTCCAATTGATATATCTTTTGAAGACTTGTTTGCTGAAGAGATCATGTGTTTAGATGAGTCAACTCGGGGTAAGTTAGCTAATTGTCCACTTCCGGATGTTGATTTGAGTTTTGAAGAATTATATGGAGAAGAGTTAAATTTCTTAAAATTGGAAGCGATGAGATTCTGAGTGAGAGTGGTGATAAGGACTTTGTTTGTGAACGATGTGGTGGAATGAGTATGAATGAAAATAACAAATTGAAACTGGAAACACCTAGGGTTAGAATAATTCAGACCGTTTCCCAATGGAGCTCAAGAAAGAGAACACATTGGAACGATGGGAAACGGGCCAGAGGGAAGCGACCAAAAGCCCAGGTGAGAGTTACACTTGTATATTCCTTGTAAATAATTCCTTCCCCTTCCATTTTGTTTCATGCATACATATATCATAATGCATTGAGGACAATGCATGAAATAAGTGTGGGGGAGGGTTTACTAACATAGGATCTTAGGATTTTCAATTTTTTTTTTAGGATTTTCATTTTCTTTTTAGGTTTTTATTTTCTTTTAGATTTTACCTTTCTTTATAGGTTTTCTATTTTCTTTTAGATTTTACTTTTAAAATAATAAAAATAAAAATAAAAAATAAAAACTTTTTGAAATAAGAGATAATGTTTTGTTCTATTTTTAAGAAAATTAAGATGTATCTTAGAGATTAAGAAAGCCTTAATTATGACATCTTAAACCTAGTTGAAGTAATAGATCTTGTTTGAAAATTATAGGCTAAGTAAGTAAAATTGGTGAGATATTTTTATCTTGAATTTTTTGCCTTAGATAAATATGCACTTTACACTTACACATTTCATGGGATGGAAACAAAAAACCAAAAATGCCATATAAATAAATAAGAAAAAAAAAAAAGAGAAAAAATATATATAAATAAAAGATCACTTATTAAGCTGGGAAATTGTGCCTCAAGAAGCATGATGACTCACGCCTAACAGTGATCTCACTTATTAAGCTGGGTAATTGTGCCTCAAGAAGCATGATTATTCACGCCTAACGTGATTAAGAATAATCCCTCTTAGTTTTGTGGCCTTTTTCACTCGAGTCCTTAAACCCGAGGGATGTTTCCTCATCTGGTGCCCTAAGACTATCTGGTTTGGGAGTCATCGGTTATAGGCTCGCTACATGGGTGAATTAGAAAGCCTAATAAAACTAAGGGAAGAAAAAGGAAAAAAAAAAGAATATATATATATATAAAATAATGGCTTGATGGTTGGAGTTGAAATCCCAGAAATCTCCACTGTGCACGGTGTGCATATTATCTAGGTTTTATAAAAGATAAAATATTCAATCCAATTTTGAATTCTTACCTTAATTAAAAACAAGATCTTGCATGAATACTAAGTTTAAGGAAGAATAATTATAGGTGGACTTATGACCTAGGATCACTTATATTTTTGCAAAAATAGTTTGTAAACATGTCTCTTATTCAAAATGCATTTTCAAAACACTAACATTTGTCTTCTTTCTTTATGGATTTTGTGGGTGTAATCCGCTGAAAACCCTCAGGAGACAACACTCCTCCTCTAGGGTAACCTAGAGGTTTAACGGCTTGTTGCACATGCTCAGTGCAATCGCGTCACCTGCGAAAGTGGTGCAATAAAAATTTGTAGCTTAGATTTTCTTTTCTTTTCTTTGTTTTGCTCGGGACGAGCAAAAGAATAAGTGTGGGGGTGTGATTAGTATCCAATATTGCATATTTTATATCATAACTCCCATGCATATTACAAATAAATATGTGATTTTTACTCCTCTTCTCTACATATTTGCAGGTACATACTTAAAAGGAGAGATAGCCAATTAATTACTTAATTAGCAATAATTAAGTGATTAATCCATGATTAAGATAAAGCCAAATTCAAATCCAGATCTAGAGAGATCCGCGCGCCAAGTGGAGAATCCAACCAGTCCACGTGGCCAACAACTTAACTACCAGATCTCACCAGAAAGATCCGAGCCAACGGCCCAGATCTGGCGGCAATCCCGCGGCAGGGCGCGGCAATCCCAGGGCCGTTGAGCCCCGGTTTTGTGGCAACCACCTTGGCTCTCGAAGGTTCTCTCCCATGCTATAAATACTCCATCTTCACCTGCGAGCTGAGAGGGATCAGAGAAGAGAGAGAGTTTAGTTCATAGTTTTGTATTTTGATAGTTTTTGTTTAGGGTTTTTAGCTCTCTATGATCTTCTCCTCCCTAGATTTCATTGCAAGAGAGAGTTGTATGAGAGAGAGAGAGCTTGTATCAACAAGGAGTGACAACTTGGAGTTATACAAGGATTGATCCATTCTCATCTACTCTACTTGAGCTTGATTCTAGTTTGTTTTCTTTCCTTACTTGCTTTGTTTACTTTCTAGCAATTTATTCATGTTTAGCTTTTCTTTTGTAATGGTGTGTAGCTAATTCTTTCTCCATGAACTAGCTAACTACTACCTTGCTAACTTCTAACTCATGGGTGATTGCTTTACTTCATCTTGCAATTTGTATGGTTTTCTCTTCTCCGATGGGTTTCTTTTCATTTCTTGGCAAGATCTTGTTGTAATTCTCCATATGATTCATGTGTGCCTCACTTGGAGCCTAGTCTTCGAACTAGTGCCTTGATGGAACATGGAGATGGAAGCACCAATATGCTATTTGATGTATAACTTCACTACTTCCATTAGTGAATGTTGTATGTTCTTCATTTGCATCACTTGAGTGTAACTCTTTTGATTCCATTAGTGAAAGTCTATTTGTAGGCCTATGACCATCTATGGAGGCTACAAGACAAGTCCAAGAATGAATCCCCATCATCCAAGTGAGAAAGTAATTAGGCCACAAGCAAGACGTATTCATGCCGATGAATCAACATGAGGCACGCATCACTATCACGGAGTTTAGTAAGTCTTTAGCAAGGTAGTTAAGGTTAGCTAGTCATGGTTTTATTTCAATCAATCTTTTCTAGAGTTTTCTTTTCTTTTAGTGTGAATACAACAAACCTCTTCTTGATTTGTTTTCACTTACCACCATGAACATATCCATACACTCTTTCATTCATTTCTTTGTATTTTATTCATTCTTTTAAGCAAGAGAAGAATTCTCGTTTCCTTTTCTCACGTGTATCGTAACGCTTCTACGCTAGCTCTCCTTGTGGTTCGACTCGGTATAGCTTTATGCTATAGCGGAAGATTGGAACAAGGTATATCAATTACATATTTGAAGTAAACAAGATCCAAAGGTGAACTCTAAACATTGAACCATCTCTTTAAATACCTAAATCTTGTGCAAAGACTTCTTGTACCTTGGTTTTACCCAATCAGTGAGAAGGTACTTTAAAGTTGCATGATTGGTGTAGGGACCTTAGAACCTATAAGGTATGGACGAAATTTGTCAAGAGCGAAAATGACTGCCAACAACTCTTTTTTAGTGGTGGAATAATTCAGTTGGGTATCGTTAAGAGTATTACTGGCATAACAAAAAACATGAGGAAGTTTATCCACTCGTTGGCCTAGGACAACCCTTACAGCATAGTCGGAAGCGTCACACATCACCTCAAATGCGAGATTCCAATCAGGAGGTCAGATAATGGGTGCCAAGCATTTCTCCAATGAGTCTTCATAGCAAGACTCCTCAAAGGTATGATTGACCGACACATCAATCATGTTGACCTCCTCATGATCGTCCATTACATGTGATTGGGAACTAGTATGAAAAACGTTTAGCTCAACTGTCATATTCCTAAATGACAAAGTCATGACTTCATTCCTATATCTAATAACAACATCAGCAGTAGCAAGAAAGGTCTCCCTAAAATCACAGGGGAGTGATTGATTGGATCTCTAACTAGTTCAGTGTCTAAGACCACAAAGTCAGCAGGGAAATAGAATTCGTCGATCTTCAAAATAACATCCTCAACAATTCTCTTGGGGACCTTAACTGACCCATCTGCTAGAAGCAATGTAAGGTTAGTGGGTTGTAACTCCCTTAAACCTAATTGTTTGTACACAGAATAGGAAAAAGTTTTACACTTGCCCCTAAATCTAGTAGAAACTGATCCATAACCTGATCTCCTATCCTAACAGAAATAGTTGGACTCCCTGGATCCTCATATTTGGGTGAAGCTGGATGAGACATGATACTTGCAGCTTCACGAGGCACAGAATTTTTCCTCTTGGTCGTGATTAGGTCCTTTAGAAATTTAGCATATGAAGGTATCTGATTAATGGCATCCAAGAAGGGAATGTTGATTTGGATTTTTTTGAAAACTTTAAAATTCCCTCACAGTGATTTTTCTTCCTAGTTGGTTGAAGACGTTGAGAAAATGGGGCTTTGGGCACAAAAGATTTATCTTGATTGTCAAGAATAACTTGATCATCTTTCTTTGTTGACTCCTTTAGTTCCTTTTTTTCTTTTTCTTTTACAATATTAGGATTGTTTGGTGGATCTTGGACTTTGTTGTCTACTCTCTTGCCTGACTGTAAAGTGTGGATGGTTTGAACTTGACGGTTTGAATCAAAACTAATTTCAAACTGGCCTGTTGGAGTATTTTGAGGAGCAGGTTGTCCTCTCAGATTGGGCACAGTTTGACTAGAAAAATGTCCTTTCTCTCTCCCCCTAACAGTTACATTAACTGTTCTATTTGAACCTCGAGCCTGGCTATCGTCTGATCCTGATTGTGACATATCTGGGCTTGAATTTGATTAGTTATTAGTTGGCTCTGCATGAATTGTTGGAAAGTATCCTCTAAAGATGGTTTTCTTTGATTGGAGGGACATATGGAGGGACAGATGGTGTTGCATTAAATTGATTTCCCTTGTGAAATTGATTATTAGAAGAAGGTCCTTGAAATGATGATGGTCAACCATATCCTTGTCCTTGAGGAGACTTTCATGAAAGGTTGGGATGATTCCGCCATCCTGGATTGTATGTTTCACTAAATGGGTTATTATTGGGATTGGGCTTGCGAAATGTATTAAGTACATTTGCTTACTCTGCTTTGATAATTGGCAACCCAGGGTATTATTCAATCAAGTGGTCTTGGCTGTCACAAAGGACACAAATGGGAGACACCACTGACTTGGATGGTTCGGGAGCTGAAGATTATGCTCCCTTTCTTAATTCTAATGCTTCAAGTCTCCGTACTACTGATGTCAATTTGGCATCACTCTCAAAATTAGGGTTGACTTTATGTATATCACCCCTATTAGTGGCAGTTGAGGTGGTAAGTTGCTTATTATCAACACTAATAGGCTCCCATTCTAGAGTGTTTTCTGCTATCTCTTGAAAAAATTTCCATGCATCATCGGCCGCTTTGCTCGTGAATGTTCCATTACAAAGGGACTCAATCATGGTCTTATTCAAGTAGTCTACCCCTTCGTAAAGAATTTGAATCAAACGGATCTTTTCGAATCCGTGATGGGGACACTCAAGTAAAAGATCCTTGAATCTTTCAAAATATTGAAGAACGTCTCCCCTTGTAATTGATGGAAGGTGTTGAAGGCTTGACGTATGGTAGCAGTTTTCTGCTTATAATAAAACTTTTTATAAAAGGCTTCGGCTAATCCTACCAAGTAGAAATTGAACCCGGTTGGAGAAAAAGAAGCCAAGATTTGACTCTTTCTTTTGGAGAAAAGGGGAATAACCTAAGTTTTAGGGATTCCTCTGTCATTTGATGATACTTCATGGTTTCACAAATATTCTCAAATTTCCTAACGTGTTGGTATGAATTATCATTTGCCAATCCCCGAAAGACTGGAAGCATCTGTATAATCCCAGATTTAATCTCGAAATTTGCCGTAAGGGCTGGTAAGATGATACAGGAAGGTTGGGTGGACCTTGTAGAATACATGTAATCCTTTAAGGTCATTTGTGTAAGTTCACCTAGAGGGGGGGTGAATAGGTGATGGCTAATCTAATGGTCACTTAATGCCAAATAATGCGGAAGCTAAAACAATTATGACCAAATTAAATCTTCTTACACTAAACACCACGTATAACCAAAGAGTGTTGCCGAATCCCCGTGAAGGGCTCTGGACAAACTCCTCTAGATTCCCCTTGAATGGGTTGAGGTGCCGCGTTGGCTCTCTTGGTTGAATACAAGTGTTAGACAACAATCCCAAGCAATATATCAATATGAGCACAAGGAATATATCATGCATATAAAGGTAAAGACAAGATAAGTAATGCAAGATATAGACAAGGAGATAGAGAGAGAGAGAGAGAGAAAAGGCAATCGCAAACACAAGGGATTGTTTCGAGGTTCGAGCACACTTGCTCTACATCCCCGCCTTCGACACACGAAGGATTTCCACTATGCAAGATCCCAATGGATCTCTCCTCGGTGCCGCAACACCTACAAGCCCTCGGACTCCCTAGTCCCGTACACACGCAAGCTCACTAGCTCGCCGAGGCCGCACCTCAAACCACCGAGTCCGCACCCGAACTCAAAACAACCACGAGCACACTTGCCCGTCTCCTCAAGGAACAAATGAAGTCTTTGGTGATCACAACACTTTGATCACCTAAAAAACTATCTCACTACAACACATCTATAGGATGAATAATCAATGGATAGCTCAAGTGTGGTGTGAGAAAAACAAGGATTGCAGTGGTGGAGGAAAACTCAAGAAATCTCTTTTAACACTCTAAATAAAACTCCCTTTAGATTGGAAGTATTAGCTCTCTATTTTGTGGAAAAAAACTCTTCTGAAAGAATAGGAAAAACTGGCTCTAAAGGTCTTCAAAATCTTGGCTTAAAACAATGACCAAACCCCCAAATTTATAGGTCAGAAAAATATAGCCGTTGGGGTCTGTCAGAGCTGCCGGTCGACCCGTGCGGTCGACCGTCAACGGTCAGAAATCTGACCGTTGGAGCCACGGTCGACCGCCTGGGTCGACCGACCCACTGGAGCTGAGAGTCTAACTCTCTGTCGGTCGACCCGTACGGTCGGCCGAACTTTCCAGAGAGCTCTGCTCTCTGGAGCGGTCGACCCGTACGGTCGGCCGTCCTCCAGTGTACAAAGGCGTGCACATCTGTGCACGTCGGTCGACCGGTCCGGTCGGCCGACTTCAGGATTAGTCGACTTATAAAGGTTACTAGTCGACTTATCCGAAGCCTGAAACAGTTTTCTGGGATTAAAAAGTTAGTCTTGTTGGCTCAAATAAAATCCCATAAAATACATAAAAATCTACAAAAATAGTTTAACCAATATACTTTGATAATCAAACATGCTTGCACAAAATCAAGGCATGTTATAAAAGATTGGACTATTTTTGTAACTTGGAAATATTTGGCTCATGATAAAAACTGTTTTTCCAAAACGATATTTTTCCAAAACATGTTTTTGGGAAAATCTTCATTAAATACAAAAACAAGATATACTTTTAAAGCATAGTGTGTATGGATATGATCCACTACACAATCAAGATGAAATATCTATGTTTTTGGCATTAAGCTCTAAATATGGTTTTGGTTAAAAGATATGTATATGAGAAATACCAAAAACCGAAATAGTATTTTTCTAAAATGAAAGTCTTTTCTAAACTGAAAATTCTTTTATGAAAAGACAACTAAATCAAGAGTGTGTGTGCATGGTATACTTGAGCAATCCACCAACTACTCTATCCTTTACATTTTATCTAAAACATAAAAATCTTATACCTAGACACAAGTCTTCATCTTCTTGAAGTCTTCCCTTGAAGCCTTCTCATCTTCTTGACTTGGTCCAAGCTTGATCCAAAAGCTCCTTGGATCACACCGTGCTAGCTCCAAATCTTGACATCTTATCCTTTGTTGAGCTATGCACCTACTAAGATCTTGATAATGAATCTGTCACTAATTAAACACAAGATCATTAGTAAACATAACTTCATGAGTTGATCATCATCAAAACTAGGGTGATGGGCCTTTGGGCCAACAATCTCCCCCTTTTTGATGATGACAAAACTCATGGAGTTATATATGCATGGATTAAAGTAAAGCTTCAAAGAAGCTCCCCCTTAACTCATGCATAACAAATAAATAATAGATATTCAATGAAGCACATGAATATGTATGCAAGTATGGAGATAAAACATGCAACAAGCATAAATCAAAATCTTTTTCTCCTATTTGCAATACAAAAATATATATGCATAAACATAAATCTTACTCAACATGCATATAACTCTCAAATTCTTCTCCCCCTTTTTGTCAATCATCAACAAAGGGGTCAAAGTAAAGTCAAATCAAACAAATTTTTCTCCCCCTTTTTGTCAAAAACAAAGAGATCAAGAAGGGGTAATACAAATCAATCAATAAAAATTTATATACGATATACACTCATGAAGAGGAAGACGCTAAGTTAGCTTCCCTACACATATGCATTACATGAAGAAGGGATGACAAGCCCTAACTCACATAACACATATTATGTAATGCATAAGAGGAGATGTGAAGCTCCCCCTACACATGTATATCATATAAAGAAGAGTTGTCAAGCTCCTCAATTTATAATATACTCAACATGAATCTATATGTAGAAGAGATGTTAAGCTCTCCTTGCATATAGGCAATACATATCAAAACATTTTTAAAAAAAAATTTTAAGGTATCAGAGCTCTTGTAAAACTAACAAATTTTAAGATACCAAATTGAAAGTAATCATTTTGTAAATCATATTGATACCAATTGAAATTTAACAATTATGAAGTTGAAACACATTGATACCAATAGTAAACATATGATCAAAAAATTTTATTTTTCATCATAAACTTTGTGCTTTTAAAAATGTGAGCCAATTGTAAGTTAAGCACATGAAAATCATATATATGTATGAAAATGAGTATACCAAGTGAAATTGATACATACATATATAAGCAAACAAAATATGAGTGTATACAAAAAATATCAATTTAGATACCAATTGAAAGAATCCAATGATACCAATTGACATAACAATAAGATCAAGTGTATAACTCATAACCTACCACCCTTCATATGCTCAAGATAGAAGATTTTCAATGAAGCATACAAGGCATAATCGCCCATCCATCCTCCCATAAATGGTAGGGGTTTTCAAAAATAGATTTGAAAAATAAGCTTTGTTTGAAAAACTCTACCAAATGAAGAACAATTAACTAGTTAAAATAATTTTTGAAAAACTAGTTAAAGATCCTTCAAAAGACATCAAATCATATGTTTTTCATAAAACATAACTAGATACACAAAAATTTAAGCACTCATGGTCTATAAGGCTCAAAATGATTTTAACAAAAGTGTGAGTGTAAACGATCATGTAAATAGCATTTTTATGAAAATAGTCATTGAAGCTCAAAAAGATCATAAGTCACATTTTTAACAAAACACGAAAAATCATTTTTCATCAAAACACTAATCTTCATGATATATGTATGATTAATCCAATCCTAACAATACACATACATATCCCAAATCTAAAAGAGTCTATTAATGATATTTGCATGAAGGCAAGAGACTCACGGGCATACATGTATATTTATTAGATTTGAATTAATAATACATATACATGAAGTAAAGCATAAAAATAGGTAAAACATGTATAAAAGAGAATCATCAAAACTAGTCTATACATATGCATATAGTGGATACAAATGAGCATGAAGTTCAATTATTTATGAATCAATTGTAATTCACTATTTGTACATGTATACATGCAAGTTTTGATAAAATCTACATTTAAACTAATTCATACCACATAAAGCACAATAAATCATAAAACATGAACATGCTAAATGATATCAAATGAATAAGCATGTACATAAATAAAATAGGAGTTTAGAAATTGTTACCAACTCCAAAGCTCATAACATGGTGGTTGTCCCACCAAAGCTACTTGATAGCGATGCATCCCAAAAGTATGTCCATCATGTCCAAGTGCATCCACTACCAAGGCACCAATCCTCTCACGACTTGTGAGAGCCCTCACCTACATCAAAAGCAAAAGGTGAGGGTTTTGGTACCCATATTTTCTTGGGTCCTTTGGGGTTAGTCTTGTTGTAAGGCACCCAAAAATTCTTATAATTAGCAAAATTTAGAGAATTAATATTATCATAACAAAACTTTGCTAAATGGCCTTTGCGGCCACAATGTGTACATACGTACACCTTAGCATGCTTATGTGTAAGTGTGTGATCATGTTGTGCAACATAAGCATGATGATGTGCATGAATGGATGGAGTTTGTTTCTTTGAAAACATAGACTCCAATCTAGTGTGGTTGAATGCACAAGAGTTCAAGGTTGAACTCAAATCATTAATTTTATCTTTCAAAATATTAATCTCACTAGTGGTGGCATGAAAAGCATGGTGAGATATGAAATCATTTTTCTTCTTCTTTTGAGAAACAAAATCTTTTCCTTTTTCACAAATTTTCTTTTCAAAGACTTATTTTCTTGAAAAATAACTTCCTTTTGTTTTCCACCAAATCAACTTTATTTTTCAAAATAGTGTTTCCTTCACAAAGATTATTTAATTTAGAAAGCAAGGAAACATTCTCATTTTTCAAATCTTTATTTTCTTTTTCTAAGCATGCCATTTTATTTTCTAATGAATCTTTTTCATTAAGCATGGCATCAAAATCCTTTTTCAAATTGTTATTTTCTTTTTCTAAACATGCAATGTTAGATTTAAATGAATCTTGTTCTATATGCATGCAAGCAAAATTCTTTTTCAAATTTTTATTTTCCTTTTTAATCATGTCATATTTCTCAAGCAATAATTGACAAAAAGTGCTAAGCTCATCATATGACATATTATCATCTTCTACCTCAGATTCGGTAGTTACCTCAAGGGGGTTATCCCCTTGGACCATGTAGCACATGTTAGAGGTGTTGCTTCCAACATCCGAATCGCTCTCCGCATAGTGTAGATCCTTTTCGCCAAGGGAGGTGATGATGTTCCAAACTACAAAAGCCGATTCAACATTAGAAACCCTAGATAAATAATCATCATTTAGGGTTGATTTAAGAGCATGAAGGGCTTTTGAGTTAGCCTCAAAATACTTGCTATTATTAACATAAGAATCATTAGTGGTAGCAAGATATACATGAATGCCTAAGGCCTTGAGGTACAATGACATCTTAACCTTCCAAATTTGAATGTTAAGAATGTCAAAGGTGGGTGGTGACATGAACTCCATAGTGTGTGTACAAATATTGTGATTAGCCTAAAAATAAGGATCTTTTACTCTAGGTTGTTAGACCAAATCAGAGTACCAAGCTCTGATACCAATTGTAAGTTCACCTAGAGGGGGGTGAATAGGTGATGGCTAATCTAATGGTCACTTAATGCCAAATAATGCAGAAGCTAAAACAATTATGACCAAATTAAATCTTCTTACACTAAACACCACGTATAACTAAAGAGTATTGCCGAATTTCCCGTGAAGGGCTCTGGACAAACTCCTCTAGATTCCCTTGAATGGGTTGAGGTGCCGCGTTGGCTCTCTTGGTTGAATACAAGTGTTAGACAACAATCCCAAGCAATATATCAATATGAGCACAAGGAATATATCATGCATATAAAGGTAAAGACAAGATAAGTAATGCAAGATATAAACAAGGAGATAGAGAGAGAGAAAAGGCAATCGCAAACACAAGGGATTGTTTCGAGGTTCGAGCACACTTGCTCTACATCCCCGCCTTCGACACACGAAGGATTTTCACTATGCAAGATCCCAATGGATCTCTCCTCGGTGCCGCAACACCTACAAGCTCTCGGACTCCCTAGTCCCGTACACACGCAAGCTCACTAGCTCGCCGAGGCCGCACCTCAAACCACCGAGTCCGCACCCGAACTCAAAACAACCACGAGCACACTTGCCCGTCTCCTCAAGGAACAAATGAAGTCTTTGGTGATCACAACACTTTGATCACCTAAAAAACTATCTCACTACAACACACCTATAGGATGAATAATCAATGGATAGCTCAAGTGTGGTGTGAGAAAAACAAGGATTGCAGTGGTGGAGGAAAACTCAAGAAATCTCTTTTAACACTCTAAATAAAACTCCCTTTAAATTGGAAGTATTAGCTCTCTATTTTGTGGAGAAAAACTCTTCTGAAAGAATAGGAAAAACTGGCTCTAAAGGTCTCCAAAATCTTGGCTTAAAACAATGACCAAACCCCCAAATTTATAGGCCAGAAAAATATAGCCGTTGGGGTCTGTCAGAGCTGCCGGTCGACCCGTGCGGTCGACCGTCAATGGTCAGAAATCCGACCGTTGGAGCCACGGTCGACCGCCTGGGTCGACCGACCCACTGGAGCTGAGAGTCTAACTCTCTGTCGGTCGACCCGTACGGTCGGCCGAACTTTCCAGAGAGCTCTGCTCTCTGGAGCGGTCGACCCATACGGTCGGCCGTCCTCCAGTGCACAAAGGCGTGCACATCTGTGCACGTCGGTCGACCGGTCCGGTCGGCCGACTTCAGGATTAGTCGACTTATAAAGGTTACTAGTCGACTTATCCGAAGCCTGAAACAGTTTTCTGGGATTAAAAAGTTAGTCTTTTTGGCTCAAATAAAATCTCATAAAATACATAAAAATCTACAAAAATAGTTTAACCAATATACTTTGATAATCAAACATGCTTGCACAAAATCAAGGCATGTTATAAAAGATTGGACTATTTTTGTAACTTAGAAATATTTGGCTCATGATAAAAACTGTTTTTCCAAAACGATATTTTTTCAAAACATGTTTTTTCAAATCTTCATTAAATACAAAAACAAGATATACTTTTAAAGCATAGTGTGTATGGATATGATCCACTACACAATCAAGATGAAATATCTATGTTTTTGGCATTAAGCTCTAAATATGGTTTTGGTTAAAAGATATGTATATGAGAAATACCAAAAACCGAAATAGTATTTTTCCAGAATGAAAGTCTTTTCTAAACTGAAAATTCTTTTATGAAAAGATAACTAAATCAAGAGTGTGTGTGCATGGTATACTTGAGCAATCCACCAACTACTCTATCCTTTACATTTTATCTAAAACATAAAAATCTTATACCTAGACACAAGTCTTCATCTTCTTGAAGTCTTCCCTAGAAGCCTTCTCATCTTCTTGACTTGGTCCAAGCTTGATCCAAAAGCTCCTTGGATCACACCGTGCTAGCTCCAAATCTTGACATCTTATCCTTTGTTGAGCTATGCACCTACTAAGATCTTGATAATGAATCTGTCACTAATTAAACACAAGATCATTAGTAAACATAACTTCATGAGTTGATCATCATCAAAACTAGGGTGATGGGCCTTTGGGCCAACAATTTGTTTTGTTTCATTAGCGTCACCCAATGTTGCAGTAGGGTCAAAAATAGTAATGAATTCTAATCGACCCTTAACACGAACCCATTTTCGCATGAACCAGGGTATTGCCCTGATGAAGGATTTTTCTAAATCCTAGATAAGATTACACACAAGATGACTCAACCAATTAATTGCGATCAAGTATTTTTCTTTATCTTGAATTTAATTTAAAGGTAATCTGTTTTTTTCAACCACTAATCTTAAAAGAATAGAATTCTCCCTAATTAGACAACTCCTAACTAGGTTGGAAGGATTGTGGGTTTACCGGTCAAACGCGTCAAACAAGCGATTCAGTTCTTCCTCCAGGTCAGGCACCGCCGCAATGGGTAAATCACCTTTTCTAGGCAAGAAAGTTCCTATTCGAAAGTTTGAAAGTATTCACTGGAGTCTTCCCAAAATAGTTCCACTTAAATGAGCTCGAAATCCTAGTGGCTGAGTTCTAATTGATTTTAAATTTGTTCAAACTTGGGAAAAAAAATCTTATATACGGTTGTGATTTTTGAGCTAAGGAATGGGTGATGAAATCCCGACCTTATGTGAGGGGGGACAGCTCTTAAGATCTTTTTATGCAAGCATACACTAATGCAGCACAAAATTCAATCAATAAGCACCTCCACTAACAAGAGATTCATGGGTAGAGTTAGAAAATACTAACCTTTCTGACGACTCTGAAGCAAGCAAATATTTATTTATTTTTATTTTATTTTAGCAAAGCAATATGTCATAAGCAAGCAAGCAAGCTTCTTCTTATTGTGCAAGTCTTCCTTTGTTCATGCAATATCCCTACAAAAAAAATTTTGAAATTAAATCTTAGGGATGGAAAGAAAAATAATAAAAAAGAATTTTGAATTTTTTATAAGATTTAACTTTCTGAATTTTTTTTACAGTTTTTGAATATTTTTTTATTTTTTTAATATTAAACTAGAAAAAGATTAGATGTTGATTTTCAAAACCGAAAATTTTCACAAGTCCCGGGCAACGGCGCCAAAAACTGTTCGCGTTTCGAAGTTCATGAAAACTCCATCGTTATTGAATCACGTACAAGTTATGAAACCTAAACTTGATAGAATCTTTTTAACAAAGTGTATAGTAGCAAGTATTGGATCGAATCCACAGAGACTTGTTCTTGAAAATTTAGTTATTAAAAATCTCACTTTTATCTTATTCTAGTTGAGAAATCTCTTGGATGAAGGTTGAAATTTTGTTTTTCTTAAAATAAATAAATAAATAAAGATCTTATAGAAAAAAGTAAAAGCAAAATAAAATATGAATAAAGTAAAAGAAAAATAAAAATATAATGAAAGCAAAAGAAGAAAGAAATACTAACCTTTTTGTGAAGATTTGAATAACCAAAGTAAAAAAAAAATTAAGAGATTGATACGAAGGGAAGAGGAAGATGAACCGGTAAACTTGTTTCTTGTCGTTACCTTGATCTCTCCCTCCTCCAAACGATGCTGAAAATAAAAGAAGCTAATAAAAGAAAAGAGAAAAGAATATGCATAAGATTAGTGATGACTTCATGGAATCAAATATGTAAGAAAAGAATATTATAAAAAACAAAGAGAAAATTAAAGAAAGACTTAAACTGAACGCTGCAAGATCGTCAAGAAGAATTTTGAATTTTATTCAATAAGCATCAAATACAAAGCCCTTGGTCCTCTCCAATATCACATTACAACGCTCAAAACTCTCTTTTTCTGGCTTTTCAGCTCTCTGGTGTCCTCTCTCTCTCAATGAATACAGGTATTTATAGAAAAATAGTGATAAGGGAGAGCGTAGGGAGATAAGAGTTGGCTATTTTTAAATTTCAATCTTCCCCTTATCTCCAAACTTGATTTAATTTATCCAGAATTATGATCTGCAGTTTATTAACGTGTTGATTGCTGAATATTTCTTATCAAATGATAGAATTTAAAATTGTGATCAACATAAGAGTTGTAGCCCTATAAATCGTCTTTCTGGATCATCTTGAATCATCAGATTTGAGATTCGGTAGCGAAAGTTATGATTAAGATATTAAACTGTATTCAATCTGAATCCGAATCTAAATTGCTTCATCTCATCCATTGATCTTCTCTCTATGCATTTATCCTCAGCAAACCCAATAGGGTCTTCAAAAATTCATTTTTCTTTGAATTTTTATAGTATTTATCTGGTAAATCCAATCCTCAGATAAGATGACTAAAGATTCTCTGAATTTGAGTCGATCCCTATTTGATTTGAACTTTTAGGTTTGTTTGGATAGGATTCATAGTTATCTTCTCTTTATCATCCTGCAAAGATTAGGACATTAAGAGAAGTGAGTTTGTAATAATTTATTATAGAATATATGTAGAAATGTAATAATGTTTATGCAATATATGTGTCCAAACAAACACATTTCGTCTGTTGGACAAGTCGAGATCGTGTGTCGATTTCACCGAGATCGTGTGCGAATTTCGCCAGATTTTTATTGGAGTTCAGCTCAGATTTGAAAAATCTTCATCGAGGTGTATAATTGTAGGGAGAGAGGATATAGAGGAGATAGCGCAGAGATCGAAAGTCAAAGGGAGTAAAAACAATGCTTGCAGCAGGTCATGACAGAACCCGGTCAACCGACTGGTCGACCGGAGGTGGAGTCGATCGACCGCCTGATCGACCGGTGTACACGACGTGCACAGATATGGCCCGGTCGACCGTGGCTAAGGAACGGTCAACCGGAGCGGTCGACCGACTGACATGAGCCAGCTCTCAGTTGGTTCCGGTCGACTGGGCCGGTCGACCGAGGACAAGGGTCAGTCGACCGGCCAGTTGACCGACAGACGCGTTTTGTTCTCCTTTTAGGGTTTCGACTCCTTTTCTATTTTGGGGTCGAATCCAATCAGGGTTTCCTAAATCCCTGAGACTTTCTGACTATAAATATGGGTTAGAGCCTTCATGTATTATATCCCTAGAAGTATCCCTCTGGTATTCGCTTGTATTAATTGTTGAATCAAAAAAATATCTCTCTCTCCTTTGCCCCGAGGACGTAGGCAAATTGCTGAATCTCGTTAAATATTGTGTTAGCTTGTTTTCTCTCTTGTTTCTCTGTTCTTATCATGTGGGTACTTCTCCGGCTGCATCTATCTCTATTTGGTGGATTACTCATTGGTTGTTGCCTCGCGCGCAACACAGTAATCTAAAAATTTTATGATTTAGGTTTTCTTTTTCACTTAACAAGATAGTGTCATGTCCCTCCATCTCTAATAGAGACAATCTGAACATCCAAATAAAATCTATATTTTCTACTGCATAGGATAATTTTAGAAGAAGTGGAGGTAGTGGTGAAAAAGAAAAAAAAACATAATACCTATGATATGTGGACACTTCCCTAATGGAAAATTGACATGTATGACACACCCGAACACAACATCCATGTCAATGTATAAACTTTTATTCACGTTAAAAATATGTAGAACATGAATTGTGTTATGCCCCATTTTGACAAAACATATTATCTTTAGTAAAGTTAGGTTCTTTCATGTATGGATAATAGCCATAGTACAAATATTTTTATGAGTTAAACAAACATATATGAAAAATTTTGTAGAAATATTGCCATGCATAGATAGATATATCCCTCCATCTATGTGGATTTTGGACAATTGTCACGTCTGACTTAACCATGTGCTTAGCATATGAAACTCATGTCCATGTCTACAAATCATAGCAAAACACAACCAAAAGGATTAATAATATATTGATAACAAACTAGGATTTAGTGTTCCATCTCTATGCCATGAGCTAGGAACAAAATCTTTTCCCCAGCACAAGCAACCACCTTTAGATATATAAGTAGCAATCGTACACTAGTCAATTTCAAAGAGAATTTATATGATAAAATCAAAACGGAAATTACCTTGTAATCTTTGATTTTTAATAGATCTCCTTCTTGCTTTTCCTTTCTTCTTAAATTGATTAAAAATGCTGTCTTGTTTAGTTATTTGAGAAGTTGAAAGAGGAGTAACAATGTAACAGAACATAACGTAGAGGGAGAAAGAGACAGGAATATGAAAAGACCAAACTTAACTTATTTGTGAAAAAAAGAAAGTGAGAAAAAATAGGATTGGTTGTTTCTTTGAAAATTGAGAAAGAATTCAATAGCTAAGATTTAAATGACTATGTTTCAGTTTTAATTTAGGACCATTAGATTGTGTTTGTTAATTGATATAATAAATATTGCCGCAATTAATTTTCAGATAGACTTCCATGTTGATATGATTTTGTTTGATTTTTAATTATTGTTGTTATGTTAACTTTTATTGCTAATGCATTTGCCTTTAATAGAAATACTAGGTGGGAGGGAACACATGTCAATGTGATTGGCAAAGAACCCATAGATACACACACACACATATATATAATGCATATGTATCCAATTTGTCATCTAAGAAAATTTTCTTAGACAACGGCTCAAAACTCTAACATCTATTTGTCATGATCCGAATGCACAATATGATTTTCATGTCTTTAGACGTGTACTTATAAAAAATCATGTGATTTGAAGCCCGTTTGATCATGTATCAAATGGTTGCATTTGTTATATTGTTGAAAAATCATAAATTTTCAACCATAATACATGATCAAACAAACTCAAAATCACACGATTTTTGTAAGTACATATCTTAAAAAATGAATATCATATTGTGCGATTGAATTATGAAAAAAATATCAGGATGTTAGAGTTTTAAGTCGCGCTCCATCTAAGAAAATTCTCATAAATGGCAACTTAGATACATATTCTCAATATATATAATAGAATGTTGGAGCTAAGTGGGGGCAGTTGCCCCCTATTGCCCCCACGTGGCTTCACCTACTTTCAGAGTAAAAATTTATTGAATTTAGATGATTATGATTGAATTTTACAAAATAGTGATGATTGAATAATGTTATGGATACTATCTTCTAATTAATGTATTAATAATTTTTGTATAGAAATCAAAAGAACTATGTTAAAATTTTACATTTAATTGTTTGAGTTGGAAACGATGATAGTAAGTGTATAAAACTTGTTGGTTTATATTTTCCTCAACTGGCTAATGTTGGGGAATATGAAGAATTAAATGTGAATCTTTGAGTTGAATTACGGTGAGATCCGTTGATAGAATCAATTGGATAATGGTTGGAGTGTGTTCTCCTTCCATTGGGGATGAACGTGGTATATTCACATGTTCAATTCCGGCTTCGAATGAATGAGATATTCAAGTCTAAAGTATGCCTAATTCAAAAGCTAAAAGGGGACCAAAGGTAGCTAAAATCATTTAGTCCTGCATTGGCCATGAGATGAAAGTTTAAAGTGTTTAAATAGAGAAAAATAGGAACATGCCCTTTGGGTTCTTGGATTTTTAGCGCGCGATTAGGGGGAAACCATGCCTACACGCGCGTCAGTGCCGATGCTGGGTGCCGGGCCCGGGTTCCCTGCCTGGTCCGGTTCTTTTTTAACTGAGTATGGGTTACAGCGGATCGCACCCGCTCCGCTATCCGGACCCGTAACGGCTGACAGGAAACTGCCGCAAATCGTTACAACGGTTGGGCGATTTCTGTCTGAAACGAACCATTACAATGGTTCGAATGGATTTGCCTCTCCTGGAGCCCTATAAATAGCCCTCCTTTTCTCCCATTTTAACACACAGAAACAAAAAGATCCTTCTTCTGCATTCTGAAGTGAACTTCCTTCTTCTGTATTCTGAAGTGAAAGTCTGCATTCCGGATTCCGAAGTGAAAGTGAAGAAGAAGTAACTCGGATTCTGAAGATTCGTTCTGGAAGAAGGCTCAGAAAATTTAACAGATTCTTTAATAGAATTGTTGTCTGAATCTGTAACTTCCAAAGAAGAATATTCTTCTATTTTCCTCCTTTCTCTACAATGGGTGTTCCTCCAAAGTAAAGACAAATATTCTCCCTGAAATTTGTCTTGTTCCTGCTGCTTTGATAATCCTGTGAAAGTACCGGTTAACTACAGTTCGACAGTACGATGATTTGGTAGTGCTATCCAAATACCGTGATGAAGTGTTGTATCTTGGGATACCAGCGTCCAGTAACCCGTTAGCACTGTAGCAGGGGACGTAATTGTCTTAAGGAGATTCGTTATAAGCGTACCTCACTCCAAATACTGTATAACTGAATTAATTTTCTTTATACAGGGGTTATACTGATATTCAGTATATTGAGACTGACTTATACCAGTCTAATTAGTGTTTAACAAAGGAAGATAATTGAAAGGTGGTTCTTTAATTAAGGAACGTTCTATTGAACAGAAAACCTCCCACATTATATTCACCAATCTGGCCAATTAGATCGGTGATACTGATTAGTTGTCAGATTGATCCTATTCTAGTAATCTTTATTATTGAAGTTACTTACTTCTGTTCTGCTTGAAATTATAAAAAATGTCTGAAACTAATCAAGACAACTCAAGTAAAGCACCAAACATACTGATTCAAACTTTGATTCCTGCTCCACTTCCTAACCCGAAGCCAAAGAAGTCAGGAAAATTCGATGGCACAGAATTCAAGAGGTGGCAACAAAAGATGCTCTTCTACTTAACCACTCTGTATTTGGCCAACTTCCTGCAAGAGGATCCACCAGAACCCGGAACTGATCGGGACTCAGTCCTTACAGTTGATGTATGGACGCAAGGTGACTTCCTTTGCTGAAACTATATTTTAAATGGACTGGATGACTCTCTTTATAATTTCTACAGTCCAATCATAACGACAAAGAAGTTATGGGCTAGTCTTGATAAGAAGCATAAGACTGAGGATGGTCGTACCAAGAAGTTCGTCGTAGGACAATTTCTGGAGTACAAGATGGTGGATAACAAGACTGTAATCAGTCAGGTGCAGGAGTTCCAACTTATCTTGCACGAGATAGAGGCTGAAGGAATGAATCTACCTGAAACTTTTCAGGTTGCTACTATCGTAGAGAAACTCCCACCCGCATGGAGAGATTTCAAGAACTACCTAAAGTACAAGCACAAGAAGCTGAAGTTGAAAGATCTCATTGTGAGGCTTCGAATTAAGGAGGACAGTCGAAAGTCTGACAAAAAGAGCAGTAAGAACTCCTATGAAGTCAAGGCCAATGTGATCAAAGACTCAAAGGGAAAAGTGTCTACTTTCAAAGGCTTACAGCGGAAGAAGACTGCCTAAGGGTACAAAGGTAAAGTCCAAGAAGGCAAGAACAGTAGCTTCAAGGAAACTTGCTACATCTGCAACAAAGAGGGGCATAAGGTAAATGAATGTCGCAGCCGTCTTAAAAAGAATAAGAAGAACCATCCACAGGCAAACCTGACCGACCATGCGTCATCAAGCCTTTTAGCTGTGGTGTCAGAAGTAAATCTGACGACCAACAATAAGGATTGGTGAGTAGATACTGGGGCTACTAGGCACATCTGCTCTGAGAAATTATTATTCTCTGAATATCAAAAACTAGAGCAAGATGAGCAACTCTTCATGGGAAACTCAGCCGTCTCCAAGGTTGAGGGAAAAAGAAAGGTCATCCTGAAGTAGACATCTGTGAAAGAGCTTACTCTGAACAATGTGCTACATGTTCCAGATATCCGCAAGAATTTGATCTCTGAATCAATACTTAGTAAGAAAGGATTTAGAATGGTTTTCGAATTAGAAAAATGGGATGTACGTGGGTAAGGGTTGTCTTGTTGAAGGCCTTTTTAAGGCCAATGTTGCAGTTGTGGACAAAAAAATCTGTATATTTGTACCCTAAGCTTATAAATAAAGAAAAGTCTTCTGTTTATTTGCTTGAGTCTCCTATTTTATGGCATGCTAGATTAGGGCATGTAAATTACAAGTTTTTAAAAAACTTGTCTAATCTAGGATATATTCCTAAACTCAACTTGGAAAAAATTCACAAGTGTGAGATTTGTGTTGAGGCCAAGTTCGCGAAAAATTCATTTCACTCAATTGATCGAAATATAGAACCTTTAGGGTTAATTCAAGCGATTTGTGTGACTTGAAGTTTACGCCAACTAGAGGCGGGAAAAAGCATTTTATTACTTTTATTGATGACTGTACAAGATATTGTTATGTGTATCTTCTAAACAGTAAGGATGAGGCAATGAATATGTTTATAACTATAAAGCCGAAGTTGAGAATCAACTCAACAAGAATATCAAGATTCTAAAATCTTATCGAGTCGGAGAATATGAATCAAATGATTTTAGTGAGTTATGTGCTAAATTTGGTATAATCCATCAAACTATAGCACCATATACTCCTTAGCAAAATGGAATTGCTGAATGGAAGAACAGAACTTTGAAGAAGATGGTCAATTTCATGCTCGTAAGTTTTGGAACTCCGCAGAACTTATGGGGGAAAGCTCTGTTAACTGCAAATTATATACTAAATAGAGTACCCTACAAGAAACTTGGTCTTATATCATTTGAGTTATGGCATGAAAAACGACAACTTCCTACCATTATCATAAAATGTGGGGGTACCTTGTAAAGGTACTAGCACCATTACCTAAAAAGACTAAGTTGGGAGTAAGAACAATGGACTGCATATTCATAGGTTATGTCTTGAATAGTAGTGCCTACAGATTTCTAGTTCATAAATCAGAAATACCAGATATTCACGTAAACATGATTATCGAATCTAGAGATGTTGTGTTCTTTGAAGACATCTTTCCATACAAATGGGAAACAGATAAGACTTCTGAGAAAAGAACACATGAGATGGCGTTCAAGGATGAAAGCCCCAAGGAACCGATTGTTAATGCAGAAATTGAACCAAGAAGAAGTCAGAGATCTAGAATCTTAAAATCTTTTGGTCCAGATTTCATAGCATATGCTATTGAAAGCGAGCCTCAAACATTTAAAGAGGCTATGTCTACCCCAGAAGCACAAATGTGAAAGAAGCTATAAATAGTGAAATAGAATCCATACTAAGTAATCATACTTGAAAATTGACAAACTTGCCTCCTGACGGTAAACCAATTGGGTGCAAGTGAATTTTCAAAAGAATATTAAAACCCGAAGGATCTATCGATAAGAACAAGGCTAGATCAATAACCAAGGGCTATCGACAAAAAGAAGGACTTGACTACTTCGATACTTATTCACCAATAACAAGAATAACTTCCATTCGATGTTAATTGTAATTGCAGTATTGCATAATTTAGATATCCATCAAATGGATGTCAAGACTACATTCTTAAATGGTGAATTAAATAAAGAAATATATATGGAGCAACATGAAGGATTTATAGTCAAGGGTCAAGAACACAAAGTGTGTAAATTGGTAAAATCCTTATACGGTTTAAAGCAGGCTCCAAAACAATGGCATGAGAAATTTGATAGTGTCATGATCAAAGATGGATTCACTATCAATGGATGCAATAAATGTGTTTACACTAAAACAGTTGGAAATACATGTATCATTGTTTATCTTTATGTAGACGACATATTGATACTTGGGACTTATATTGAAATTATTAAGTCCACTGAAAGAATGTTATCCAACAGTTTTGACATGAAAGATTTAGGGGTTGCTGATGTAATTTTAGGAATTAAAATTATAAGAACCAAATGAAATCAGTCTATCTCAATCTCACTACGTGGATAAGATGATAGAAAGATTCAAGGATCATGAGATAAAGGAGAATACAAATCCTTTTCTCCCACACATCCACCTTCGTACGAATACAGGAACTACAGTACGTCAGTTGGAGTATTCTCAGATTATCAGAAGTTTAATGTATTTAATGAATTGCAATAGACCCGATATTGCTTACGCTGTAAGCAAGTTAAGCAGATACACTAGTAACTCTAGTGATAATTATTGGACTGCTTTACTATGAGTATTAGGTTACGTATTACATACCAAGGAATATGCCTTAAGATATGGACAATATCTACCTGTACTTGAAGGATACAGTGATACTAATTGGATTGCAGATTCTGAGGAATCAAAATCAACTAGCGGATATGTATTTACTCTAGGAGGAGCAGTGGTATCTTAAAAATTTTTCAAACAAACATGTATTGCTCGTTCCACTATAGAATCGGAATTCATAGCCTGAGATAAGGCCGAAGAAGAAGCAGAATGGCTTCAACAATTTTTAGAAGATATACCATTATGGTCAAAACCAGTGCCCGCTATATGCATTCACTGCGATAATCAAGCAGCTATATCTAGGGCACAAAATTTTATATATAACGGAAATTTTAGACATATTCGTCGTAGACATAATACCGTTAAGCAGCTGCTCTCAAATGAAATTATCTCTAATGACTTTGTATCATCAAAGATAATTTAGCAGATCCGCTTGCTAAAAGTCTAAGTGAAGAGCGTATAAACTGCGCATCGAGGGGAATAGGTCTAAAAACCTAACCTTACCGAGTCAGCTTAATGAAAACCTCACTTAGCGATTGGAGATCCCACAGACTAAGTTCAAGAGAAAAATTAGTTATGATTGACTCAGCAAGTAAGCACTTAGGAGCTTGACTCCAATCTATTCCTAAGGTGCACACAAGTGATTTCTACAAGTGGATTAAGGATAAGCTTAACGCTTTTAATAATGCCTATATCTTGTTATTAAAATAAGTAGAGTAGAGTAGACTACTCTTACTAGAACGATTACCTATATGAGTATAGAGCTGGATCGGCTCTTTGGAAATTTCTATGGAGGCTGTTATTCCCTAAAGATACTCTCTGAAACTAAGAATGTCCAAGGTCAAAATGGACACAACTGAGAACCAAAGTTGATTTGAAAAGTTACTATATGAAGCTTGTTGACTTGGCTTACACTAATGGCTAACAGTTTAAGACTTAGTTCACTAATTAGCCAGTAAGTCCGATAAAGTTTTCGCTATGAAAGGTTCAAGGCCTAGTTCACCTATCTTGATGTAGTTTCTTTCTAAAGTACTTTTCACTATAGAGTCAGTCTCTTTGTGTGTCAATTCCTTGAATCTCCATTCATTGTGGGGGATTGTTGGAAAATATGATGAACTAAATGTGAATCTTTGAGTTGAATTACGGCAAGATCCATTGATAGAATCAATTGGATAATGGTTGGAGTGTGTTATCTGTCTATTGGGGATGAACATGGTATATTCACATGTTCAATTCCGACTTCGAATGAATGAGATATTCAAGTCTAAAGTATGTCTAATTCAAAAGCCAAAAAGAGAATAAAGGTAGCTAAAAGCATTTAATCCCACATTAGCCATGGGATGAAAGTTTGAAGTGTTTAAATAGAGAAAAATGGGAACAAAGGGTGTACCCTTTGGGTACTTGGAGTTTTCACGCGCGATTAGAGGGAAACCATGCCCGCACCGGCGCCGGACCCCGAAGCTGGGAGCCGGGTTCGGGTTCCCTACCCGATACAGTTCTTTTTGAACTGGGTCTCACGGGTATAAGTTACAGCGAATCGCACCCGCTTCGCTATCCAGACCCGCAACTGCTGATAGGAAACCGCCGCGAACCTTACAACAGTTGGGCTGTTTCTGTCTGAAACGAACCGTTGCAACGGTTCAGACTGAACCGTTGCAACCGTTCGGACGGATTTGCCCCTCCAAGAGCGATATAAATAGCGCTCTTTTTCTCCCATTTTAACACACAGAAACAAAAAAAAAATCCTTCTTCTGCATTCTCAAGTGAACTTCCTTCTTCTGCATTCTGAAGTGAAAGTCTGCATTCCGGATTCCGAAGTGAAAGTGAAGAAGAAGTAACTCGGATTCTGAAGATTCGTTCTGGAAGAAGCCTCAGAAAATTCAACAAATTCCTTAATAGAATTGTTGTCTGAATCTGTGACTCCAAAGAAGAATATGTTGGCCCAAAGGCCTTCCACTCTAGTTTTGATGATGATTAACTCATGTAGTTATGTTTACTAATAATCTTGTGTTGTTTAAGTTTCAGATCATTAACCAAGATATTAGTTGGTGATTAGCTTCAACAAGGAGTTTAGAAGCTTTTCATGTTGATTTCAGGGCCAAAACTTCAAGATCACACATTGCCTAGCCCATGGATGGAGTTTTTGGAGCAAGTCTACTTGAAGATGAAGATCATCAAGAAGACTTAGGTATCCTACTTTAGATAGTGTATTTAGATCCATTTGTAAAGTTTAGTATAGTTGATATGCTCAAGTGCACAACACACAAAAAGTTTCATGTTTTGGATTTGGTTTTCATGAATAGTAGATCAAAACAAGCTTAAATAGTTTTTATGTATATTAGATATGTTCTAGATATACATACATGGTTTTAACTTCCTATACAAGCTTATTTTGATGTCCCTATTCATGTGTTGAAAAATCAAGTTTGATAAAAATACAAGTGTTGGTTTTTGATAAACTTTACAAGACTCAAAAATGAATTTATATGATTGATATATGTCTTGAAATTTTTATCACAAGTTTGTGTTTCCATACAAAATGATAAAACTATTTTTGGTGATTTTTTTGGAAGTGTTAAAAGATTTTTAGAAAAATATTTTCCCAATTTTTCAGACCCAGTTTTTGTTCCAGGCTTCAACCAAGTCGACTAGTAGCCTGACTAGTCGACTAAGGCTGAGGTCGGTCGACCGGGCCGGTCGACCGACATGCACTATTCTGTGCACGTTTTGAGGCACTGGGACGGTCGACCGCGCCGGTCGACCGGAGCACTTACAGTGCTCTCTGTTTGTTTCGGTCGACCGGGCCGGTCGACCGCTGTTGCCCAACGGTCATATTTCTGACCGTTGGCGGTCGACCGGGCCGGTCGACCGTTGCCTGTCAGAGCTACCAGCTCAGCTCTAACGGCTAGTTTTGTATTGGGGCTATATATGCCCCATCTCTTCATAGTTTTTGGTAGAAGTTTTAAGGGAAAAAATTCCAGACTTTCTCTATTGTTTTAAAAGAGTTTTTAAAAGAGTTTTGAGCCAAAAAGAATTCATCTTATTTGTTTTTAGGTTTTTAGAAAAATCAAAGAAAAGAATATTTTGGGAGATTTGTCTTGGTTTTCATTCCATATCTTTTGCAAGAATTTTCCCAAGTGTTTTTCTTTGTTGCTTGTTTTCCAAACACCTAGTTTTCCACACTTGAGCTATCTTCTATCCTAATCTATTTAGGATCTTGTTTTTATGGAAAAAGAAAAAGGAAAGAGGTTTGTGGTTGAAAGAGACCACTTATTGTAAACCCTTGATTTCTTGGTGGCTCCCTCTTTGGTAGAGGTTGAGATTGTGATTTGGGTTATTGGTTTGCTCCCTCTAGTGAGAGGTGGAGTTTGGTTGTAAACCCTCTTCGGTAGAGGTGTTGGTTGTTGTTGTTGTTGTTTGGCTACGGGCCTACCCCTCGGTTGTGAGGTGGTTGTTTGAGAGAGGAGTTCGGTACTCCATTTGTTGTAAAAATCCTTCTCGGTGAAGGTTCCCTCGGTGGGAGTCCTCGGTGGACGGTATAGTGGATTGGAAATCCTACACGGTGGTGTAGGCGGGGATGTAGAGCAAGGGTGATCGAACCTCGAAACATATCATTGTGTTTGCGTTTGATCCACTTGTCTCTAAACTCTCTCTCTTTATATTGTGCAAAGCATCATACATAACATCATATCATATTTGCTTGTGTTGAGCATAATCCATATCATACATATCTATTTGCTTGTGTTGCCTTGCATATATTCTTATTGCTATTCATCCTTATTTGCTTGGCTTGCTTGTGTGTGTGCCTAACTTATACTTAACCTACAAGAGCTTCACATAGCACCTCAACCCATTCAAGGGGAATCAAGAGGAGTTAGTCCAGAGCCCTTCACGGGGAATTCGGCTACACTTGTTGTGTTGTATTAAGTTTGTGCAAAATTTGCATTAGCTTCCGCATTTAGCGCACTTAGTTTTGCATTTAGTTTTAGATTAGCACAAACACCTATTCACCCCCCCTCTAGGTGTTTTTTTCTTTCAATTGGTATCAGAGCTAGTGCTCCTGATACTTAGGCTTAACATCCTATGAGTAAGATCCTTTGTTTGCTAATCTATTGTTTGCATTTGCTTGTTTGCACACATATAGTTTACCATGGTTTTCATGACCCCACCTATGTATGACCCTTCCAACATTCATGTTTGGAAGATTAGGATGACCGTTTATTTACAAACCCTAGGTCATAAAGTTTATCTTGCTATTACCAAGGAATCCTTCCTTAGTGATCGCAATCATATAGGGGCCAATGCACAAGCCCTAGAGGCCATTAGAAGCACTTTATCTAAAGATTATCTTTTACGTGTTTCTAACATTGATTCCGCCTTTGCAGTGTGGAACAAATTGACAACAACCACCACCACCTCCGAGCTTCAAGTGCAAATCCAAGAAGAGGAATCTAGTGGAGAATCTGATTCACAATGCTTCATGGTCCAAGGGAATGACTCCCTTGAGGTACATTCGGAACCCCACTTAGATTGTGATGATAGTGCTAGTTCTTCATGTGATGATAATATTGATCCCCATGCTTTAAATGAAGAACTATCTATTGTATGTGAAAAGTTAATAGAAAAATATAAGATTTTGAAAAAGAAAAGTCTAGAAATTGAAAAAGAAAATAAAAGTTTGCATTCTACACTTGAGTGTGTTTTGCAAGAGAAGGTTGAGGTCTATAATGAAAGGAATTCATTGAGATCTCAATTGAAACTTGCACTGAAAGAAAATGAATTTTTAAAAACTAAAAATGATTGTCATGATATTTTGAAGAAAAATGAAAACTTATCTTCAAAAATTGATTTTGTTTTAAAAGAGAATGTTGATTTGAAAAATAAAATTATTTCTATTTCAAATGATTTAGATATTTGTTTAAAGAAAAATGTTGCTTTACAAAATAAGATTGATGCACATGTTTGCCATGCTAGGGTAGTTTCACCTAGATCACCCCATGCATGCTCCACTTCTTCTATGATTAAAAATGATATAAACATGTTGAAGAAGAAAATGGATTGTTTGGGCTCCACTATGAGCCAATGTGCCATGAACCACACACGCTTGGAAACCTTGGTTCGTAAGAAACAAGTTCCAACTTTTATGCATGCACACCCTCCACGGCATACACATGCTCCACACGGACACCATCAACACATGTATGCTCATGTGTACACATGTACACATTGTGGCCGAAAAGGCCATCTTGCTAAATTTTGCTATGATCGTTTACATGTTGAGAATTTAGTAAAGAAGTTTGTTTGGGTTAGAGAAGGTACTAACCCCCATGGACCCAAGAAGATATGGGTACCAAAGACCACCCCTCCTATTATTTTTGATGTAGGTGTGGGCTCTCACATGACGTGAGAGTGATGACACCTTGGAGTGGATGCGTTCCGTGCTTAAAGGAGATCAATTGGATGCATCACTTTCAAGGGAAGACTTGGTGGAGAGGACCACCTTTGTTTTGGAGAAATAGAGCGGTGCCCTCATTGGTTTTGGTATCAAATCTCTAACTCCTTATGTTTACATGTTTCCATGTTTATCTTTCATAGTATGATTTGATGTTTAGTGATCATCATGAATATGCCATGTTAATTAGATTAGTGTTATACTCATTAGTTGGTTGAAATATCCATGTTTTATATGGACTTATATTTTTGTGTTTTCACCGTGGTTAAACTAATTTGTATAACTTAGATCTAATGCACATGCATGTACATTTTGATCATATATGATTTGTATTTCATATTTTTGATGTTTTATAGCATGTTTCATTGTCTATGGATTAGTATGTAAATGCCATGATTATTAGATCCTTGACATACATATATAGTATTTGAGACGCACATGCTTGTATGAACCCATTCTTAGTGTTCTCACTTTTATTTAAACTATAATGTACATCATGAATCTAATACATGTGAATTTACATAATAATCATGTTTTAGTTTTATTATGATGATTTTTATATTGTGTTTTGATGCTTCTTGTTAAGATTACTTGTTTACATGTTAGTTTTCATTAAGACTACGATTTATACTTGTACATATAGTGGGCCACAAATAAATCTATATATGTTTGGGTTTGAATGCTTATTTGAACCCATTAGATGTGCTAGGATAGTCTAGTTTTGATGATGCATACATTTTAAACTTGTATTCTCATTTTCGAATTTGTTTTATGAGTTTTCACTTCATGTATATGGTTGTATTGCCAAACTTTAAGATATACATGTATACCCCTTGAGTCATTTGCCTTTCATGCAAATCTATATATATGGACTCAATTGTGTTTAGGGATATGTATGTATACTTCTTGTGTTGACAATTCATACATATAGCATGAAATGAAATTTGTTTTGGTGAAGATTTTCTTGATTTTGTGTTTGATTGTTTAACTTCATGTATATGTCTATCTTGTCCAAACTATTAGACATGATTATCCTTTTTGAGCCACGTGCCTTAATGCATATATTTTGTGGACTCGTTGTGTTTTTGGATATGTATGTATACTTTAGTTTGTATTACACATACATATGCCATGAAAGTTAAATAAGTTTTGATGATTTTCGTGTTTTCAATGTTTAAGGAATTTTGAGCTTAATTGGAAATTTCATAATGCCATGTCACACATTACATGTACACTCACCATTTTTAACAAAAAAATATTTCTCATGAGTATGTTTTCATGAGTATGTATGGACTTTATCGAATATTGAGTGTTTCTAAGTGCTATGTGATTTACATGTGTTTTACGAAGACTATTTTAGTTTATTCCTTACTTGAAGGATTTCGCACTAGTTAAAAAGTTTTTCCATTTGACTAGTTTGTATTCTTCAATTTGGTAGTGATTTTCAAACAAAACTACATTTTCAAATTTATTTTTGAAAACCCCTACCATCGACGGGCGGATGGATGGGAGATCATGGTCATGTATGCTCTAAAAAGAAAATCATTTAAAAACTTGAATCTTGATTGGGAGGTATTGTAATATGATGTATACACTTGAACTTATTGCTATGTCAATTGGTATCATTGAACTCTTTCAATTGGTATCATTTTGATCCTTTTTGTATACTCATATGTTTATTGTGTATGTATATTTTCAATTGGTATCATCTATTGGTGATTGGTACTCATTCTATTTCATACACTTTTGTTTGTGCTTAAGATATAAATTTTTCACAAAATCTTGTTTATGCTAGTGCTTGAGCTTCAATTTTGTTTTAATTGATTATTTTTAAATTGGTATCAAGCCCATGCATCATTTTAGTTGGTATTTCATAAAGGGGGAGAAAATTTAATTTTGTCTTTCAATTGATGATTCTTCAATTGGTATTTGTTTCCCACTCCCTTACTTTATGATTGAAAATTTCATATTGGTATCATATGTTTAATATGAAAATTATTTACAATTGGTATCAAAATTTTGTTTAAACATTCAAAATTTATTATGTTTAATATCAATTGATATCAAGATGTTTCATGTGTTTTTGCTTAAAATTGGTATCTAAAAATTTTGTTTTTAAGAAAAATACAAAAGTTTTGATTTGTATTGACTATATGCATATAGATTCATGATGAGTGTATCTTGTATTGAAGAGCTTAACATCTCTTCGTTATGTAGTACACGTGTGTAGGGGGAGCTTCACATATCCTCTTATGCATTACATAGTGTGTGTTATGTGAATTAGGGCTTAACATCCCTCTTTCATGTAATGCATATGTGTAGGGAAGCTAACTTAGCGTCTTCCTCTTCATGAATGTATATAGCATATAACATCTATTGATCTTTATTTATTTTCAATTGATATCAAGATGCTTCATTGACATATTTATCTATTGATGGTCACCCCTTATTGACCTTGCTTTTGTTTTAGACAAAAAGGGGGAGAACATTGTTTTATTGTTTTGATTGACTTAAAAGGGGAGAAAGATTTTTACCCCTCATTTTATTGTTTGGATTGTTTAACCCCTTCTTGATCTTTTTGTTTGACAAAAAGGGGGAGAAAATTTTGTTTGATTTGATTTTACTTTGAACCCTTTGTTGATGATTGACAAAAAGGGGGAGAAGTATTTGAGTTTATATGCATGTTTTCATTGCTTAAGGGGGAGAAGTATTTGTCTTCCTTGTTATTTATGCCTATATGTTTTTGTATTGCAAATAGGAGAAAAAGATTTTGATTTATGTTTGTTGCATGTTTTATCTCCATACTTGCATACATATTCATGTGTTTCATTTCCATATCTTATTATTTATATCTATGCATGAGTTAAGGGGGAGCTTCTTTGAAGCTTAACTTTAATCCATGCATATATAACTCCATGAGTTTTGTCATCATCAAAAAGGGGGAGATTGTTGGCCCAAAGGCCTTCCACTCTAGTTTTGATGATGATTAACTCATGTAGTTATGTTTACTAATAATCTTGTGTTGTTTAAGTTTCAGATCATTAACCAAGATATTAGTTGGTGATTAGCTTCAACAAGGAGTTTAGAAGCTTTTCATGTTGATTCCAGGGCCAAATCTTCAAGATCACACATTGCCTAGCCCATGGATGGAGTTTTTGGAGCAAGTCTACTTGAAGATGAAGATCATCAAGAAAAACTTAGGTATCCTACTTTAGATAGTGTATTTAGATCCATTTATAAAGTTTAGTATAGTTGATATGCTCAAGTGCACAACACACAAAAAGTTTCATGTTTTGGATTTGGTTTTCATGAATAGTAGATCAAAACAAGCTTAAATAGTTTTTATGTATATTAGATATGTTCTAGATATACATACATGGTTTTAACTTCCTATACAAGCTTATTTTGATGTCCCTATTCATGTGTTGAAAAATCAAGTTTGATAAAAATACAAGTGTTGGTTTTTGATAAACTTTACAAGACTCAAAAATTAATTATATGATTGATATATGTCTTGAAATTTTTATCACAAGTTTGTGTTTCCATACAAAATGATAAAACTATTTTTGGTGATTTTTTTGGAAGTGTTAAAAGATTTTTAGAAAAATATTTCCCAATTTTTCAGACCCAGTTTTTGTTCCAGGCTTCAACCAAGTCGACTAGTAGCCTGACTAGTCGACTAAGGCTGAGGTCGGTCGACCGGGCCGGTCGACCGACGTGCACTATTCTGTGCACGTTTTGAGGCACTGGGACGGTCGACCGTGCCGGTCGACCGGAGCACTTACAGTGCTCTCTGTTTGTTTCGGTCGACCGGGCCGGTCGACCGCTGTTGCCCAACGGTCATATTTCTGACCGTTGGCGGTCGACCGGGCCGGTCGACCGTTACCTGTCAGAGCTGCCAGCTCAGCTCTAACGGCTAGTTTTGTATTGGGGCTATATATACCCCATCTCTTCATAGTTTTTGGTAGAAGTTTTAAGGGCAAAAATTCCAGACTTTCTCTATTGTTTTAAAAGAGTTTTTAAAAGAGTTTTGAGCCAAAAAGAATTCATCTTATTTGTTTTTAGATTTTTGGAAAAATCAAAGAAAAGAATATTTTGAGAGATTTGTCTTGGTTTTCATTCCATATCTTTTGCAAGAATTTTCCCAAGTGTTTTTCTTTGTTGCTTGTTTTCCAAACACCTAGTTTTCCACACTTGAGCTATCTTCTATCCTAATCTATTTAGGATCTTGTTTTTGTGGAAAAAGAAAAAGGAAAGAGGTTTGTGGTTAAAAGAGACCACTTATTGTAAACCCTTGATTTCTTGGTGGCTCCCTCTTTGGTAGAGGTTGAGGTTGTAATTTGGGTTATTGGTTTGCTCCCTCTAGTGAGAGGTGGAGTTTGGTTGTAAACCCTCTTCGGTAGAGGTGTTGGTTGTTGTTGTTGTTGTTTGGCTACGGGCCTACCCCTCGGTTGTGAGGTGGTTGTTTGAGAGAGGAGTTCGGTACTCCATTTGTTGTAAAAATCCTTCTCGGTGAAGGTTCACTCGGTGGGAGTCCTCGGTGGACGGTATAGTGGATTGGAAATCCTACACGATGGTGTAGGCGGGGATGTAGAGCAAGGGTGATCGAACCTCGAAACATATCATTGTGTTTGCGTTTGATCCACTTGTCTCTAAACTCTCTCTCTTTATATTGTGCAAAGCATCATACATAACATCATATCATATTTGCTTGTGTTGAGCATAATCCATATCATACATATCTATTTGCTTGTGTTGCCTTGCATATATTCTTATTGCTATTCATCCTTATTTGCTTGGCTTGCTTGTGTGTGTGCCTAACTTATACTTAACCAACAAGAGCTTCACATAGCACCTCAACCCATTCAAAGGGAATCAAGAGGAGTTAGTCCAGAGCCCTTCACGGGGAATTCGGCTACACTTGTTGTGTTGTATTAAGTTTGTGCAAAATTTGCATTAGCTTCCGCATTTAGCGCACTTAGTTTTGCATTTAGTTTTAGATTAGCAAAAACACCTATTCACCCCCCCCCCCTCTAGGTGTTTTTTTCTTTCAGAATATTCTTCTATTTTCCTCCTTTCTCTACAGTGGGTGTTCCTCCAAAGTAAAGACAAATATTCTCCCTGAAATTTGTCTTGGTCCTGCTGCTTTAATAATCCTGTGAAAGTACTGGTTAACTACGATTTACCATACGGTAATTTGGTAGTGCTATCCAAATACCGTGAAGGAGTGTTGTATCTTGGGAGACCAGCGTCCAGTAACCCGTTAGCACCGTAGCAGGGGAAGTAATTGTCTTAAGGAGATTCACTATAAGCGTACCTCACTTCAAGTACTGTATAAGTGAATTAATTTTCTTTATACAGGGGTTATACTGATATTCAGTATATTGAGACTGACTTATACTAGTCTAATTGGTGTCTAACCAAAAAAGGTAATTGAAAGGTGGTTCTGTAATTAAGAAACGTTCTATTGAATAGAAAACCTCCCCTCTGATATTCACCGACCTGGCCAATTAGATCAGTGATATTGATTTGTTGTCAGATTGATCCTAGAACTGACAACTAATAATTAAGTGGTCTTGCATAAATTCCGCTAAACATAAAACCAGTTGTTCCTCTTCCCAACAGACTAGACCCCATCCTTCTCCAAATGCAATGGAAAGGTGTTTCAAAAAGAGTGTAGCACAAAAGAACTCACTTGCTGCAAAAGAAACTTTGAGAATGTTGTAAAAAGGCCTATTTGGTCTGTTGAAAAAAAGAAGGAAAAAAGTGAAAGTGGAAAAAGATGTGGAAAAAGTAAAAAATTGGGATTTCTGCATTTCTATTTTTCGATTTTTGGTTGTAATGTATAAGCGTAAGTGAAAAAATATATTGTGTTTTTCGGTATTTGATTAGTAATGTGAAAGTGAAAGTAGAAAAGTGGATCACAAAATTAACCGGAAAATAAAATTAAAATGTTGACCGTAAAATAATATTAAAATAAATATTAATTATGTAGTTTTTGTTTGGACTGTTATTAGACTACATGTGAGATTTACATGACTACAAAATTAATTGTAGCATTGTAGAAGTCAGAAAATAGTTATGTAAAAGAGATGTGTAAAAGAAAAAAGAGAAAAGGAAAAAAAAAAGTTTTCCTATTTCTCATTTTTGGTTCCAAATAAATATCGGAAGTGAGAAATGAGCTTTCTCACTTAACACTTCCCCACTTCCGCCCCAAAACAAACAGTGCAATCTCCTTTAAAGAAAAGTCGCATTGAGGTGAACTCAATGGATCTTCCTGCTCATCTGGGGTTAAGACTCAAATTATGATGTTAATGTTTGAGATCAAGTCCATAGAGCATATATGCAAAAGAGATCAAGCCAAGCGAGCACAAGCCAAACTGGTTTGATCAGTATCCTGACTTGTAGGAGTACAACATTGAAGAGGATGCTCCATTCTCCTTCTGTTGATTGCATTCATTCTCCTCTACGACAAGGTCTAGCTTTCCGAGGACTTGATGAATCAGAACTGAGAAAACTTTCTTGAGCTTTTACAGTTTTTCTGCTAGCCATAAAGATGATACAGAAAATGACAAGCCAACTTCGCCTGGCATTTGGAACGATTTTGTTAGCACTTGTGCAACTGAAACCTCTTATGCCATTATAAGGGATCTTGGTGATGGCTCATTCTCAATACTGATAGACCAATCTCGAGATGTTTCAGTAAAAGAGCAAATGGCAGTTGCTTTGAGGCATGTAAAAATTGAAGGTCGTGTGTTTGAAAGCTTCATTGGCATTGTGCATGCCAAGGACACTAGTGCATTGTTGCTTAGCAAAGGAATTGAAGCATTATTTTCTATGCATGGACTTAGTATCAAGGCTGCAAAGCCAAGGATACAAGGGAGCCAGCAATATTCAAGGAAGCTCACACTATGGTGGGTTGCTTAGTTTAATTGTGATGTTCTCTTCAGTGTTGTTGGCCTTGAAATAGTTGAAGACAATGATGCAAATTCACAAAAGAGAGCCAAAGCTTTTACCTTAATGGAGGCAATGCAATCTTCTGATTATGTGCGCAGGTTACATTTGATGAAGAATGTATTGGAAATCACACATGAACTAACACATGATTACAAAGGAAAGAGTGAGATATCGTAAATGCCATGTAACTAGTTGATATCTCTAACTGCATATATAATTTCATAAGTTTTATTATCATCAAAAGAGGGAGATTGTTGACCCAAACGTTCGACAATCTCCCCTTTTTGATGATGACTCTCAACTCATGTAGGTAAAAAACTGATGATCTTAAAGTTGTTTTAAAAGAATACATGGTGTTGATTAAAATACAATATTATTTAAGATCAAACAGTGAAGCTTAACTTAAACCGATACACATTGAACTATCTCTCGTTGATGATTAAAGCTCAAGAAGTCGGATTCAAATCAAGATCTACATGAAGGGTTCGTTTTTTTAGATAAAGAGTTTAAGTTTGTAAATTTAGAAAATATATTAAAACTTTAGATTATAAAATTGATAACTCAAGCATGATAAAACACACACGACTTTCTTTGATGGTTTAAAGAGTTATTCAAAAGAGATATACATATAGAAATGAGTATTTCAAAACAAGTTTCAATTTTTTTTGATTTTGGTAAAAAAATGATTTTTATAAAGATTAAATCTAAAAAAACGAATGTTACCATTTGAAATATATAGTGGAGTCTATACATACATATTAGAGCTCAAAAGTATTTAAAAAAACTTATTTTTTGTGTGATTTATGAAGTTAAAATTGAATTTAATTAAGTTTTGAAAAAAATCAGAAAATGTTGAACCATTTTCGACAGCTCAATCAATAAGTATTGAAAATGGATACTATGTATGCATGTATCTTTTTTTTGAGTTATTAACTTTCGATAGCTTCTCTTCACGCTTTTGATAGCATTTTCCACAGAGCTAAGAAAAGTTAAGAGCAAACACATTTTTGACAGTTAAGTTAGTGGTTTTCACTAACTGTCAAAAAGATTTAGACACCTTCAAATTGATTTTTGATAGCATTTTTCAGAGGGTAAAGATTCTTTCAGAACTAATCGATTTTCGACAGTTCAGTCTTCGAAAACATAGCCCTGTCCAAAGTATTTTCGACAGCCAGTATTGTGCTTTTGAAAATGAACTTCTGCATTTTAAAAATATAGATGTTTGTGACTATTGAAAGGTCTGCATTCATTTTTGACAGCTAGTTGACTTTTCTCTACTGAATTTTTAGAAAACGTTTTTTAATTTTTTTCCTATAAATTTTAATCATTTTGTGGAGATTTAAATAATAGTTTTGAGAATAGTTTCATCAGCTTTCAGTGCTCAATCCATTTTCAAATTTATGAGAGTTTTCTCTACAAGATATCTAAGATTTCTCTGCAAATCTTTTCAATTTTTTACACACACAAGCTTGGGTATTTAGTTCTCATTCTTTGGCTATAAGGCTTGTAATTTTTAGGAGTTTTCAGTGATCAGAGTGTGACCCCGTCTTGTTCTTTGTAGTATTGGTTATACTCGCTAGTGAGAGAGGTTGTGGGAAGTCGATTTTGCAGGATCGCGATTTGTAGGAGTTGCAGCTCCAAGTTGATCTAAGAGGGATATGTTGTAGGAGTTGCGGCTCCAAGAGCTATTCTTTCGGCATCATGATTGCAAGTGTATTTCAGTTTCTTGAACCGGTTATAGTACTTACATCTTCAAAGGAGTTGGAGACGGGGACGTAGATCAGTGGATCTAACCTCGAAAATAAATTCATTGTGTTTGCGGAGTTTGCTTATTCTTGACCCTATTGTGTTGGCCCAATGGCCTTACACTCTAGTTTTGATGATGATCAACACTCATGTAGTTATGTTTACTAATATTCTTGTGTTTCTAAGTTTTAGATCATTAACAGGATATTAGTTGGTGATTAGCTTCAACAAGATGATTAGAAGCTATTCATGATGATTCCGGTGCCAAAGCTTAAAGATCATACCTTTGCACTTGGAGGATCACGCGTTTGGGATCGAGTCTACTTGAAGATGGAAGATCGACAAGAAGACTTAGGTATCCTAGTTTAGATAGAGTTTTAGATCCATTTGTAAAGCTTAGTTTAGTTGATATGCTCAAGTGCACAAAACACACGCTTCATGATTTGGTTTTTGGTTTTCATGAATAGTTTATCAAAACAAGTTTAATTGATAAATGTATAGTTGTTTCACTCTATACATGCATGCTTAAATTTTATCAAACTTGATTTTGAGCTTAACATCTCTTTGACAAAATACAAGTTTTGTTTTTGATAAAATTTGCAAGACACAAAAATAAATTGATATGTTGATATATTGTCTTGAAATTTTTATCACAGGTGTATGTTTTAATATAAAATGATAAAACAAATTTTGTGAATTTTTTAGAAGTGTTAAAAGATTTTTAGAAAATATTTTACACTGTTTTTCTGACCCTGCACTGTGCCTGCCAGGCCAGTTCGGTCGACCGGACCGGTCGACCGCACCAAGTGGCCGGTCGACCGGGTCGGTCGACCGATGTGCACAATCGTGCACGCTGGCGACACATGTAGTCGGTCGACCGGACCGGTCGACCGAGTTGAGAGCTCTGCTCTCGGGAATTTTCGGTCGACCGGACCGGTCGACCGCTGCTGCCCAACGGTCACATTTTTGACCGTTGGCGGTCGACCGGGACGGTCGACCGGCAGTTGGTCAGACTGCCACATCAGCCTAACGGCTAGTTTTTCCTAGGGGCTATATATACCCCATTTCTCCATTGTTTTGGCTAAGATTTTGAGAGCCAAAAATTTCAGACTTTCTCTAGTGTTTAAAAGAGTTTTAAAAGGGTTTTTAAGCCAAAAAGATTTCATCTTATTTGTTTTTGGGTTTTTGGAAAATCAAAGAAAGCTAGGGTTTTGGGATTTTGATTTGGTATTTCATTTTCTATCATATACAAGAGATTTCCCAAGTAGTTTTTCTTTGTTGCTGGTTTCCAAAAACACCTTGTTTCCACACTTGAGCTATATCATCTATCCTAAACTATTAGGATCTTGTTTTTGTGGAAAAAGAAAAGAGAAAAAGAAAGAGAGAGTTTGAGGTTGTTGTTGTAAACCTCTTGTGTTGTAACCCTCCTTTTATTTGTGAATCCCTCTTCGGTAGAGGTGATCGGAGTGGTATTGGTTTGGATCCCTCAAGTGTGAGGTGATTGGGATTGTGTTTGTAAGCCTCTTAGGTAGAGGTGTGGTTGTTGGTTGACACCTCTAGTGTGAGGTGTTGTGGTTTGTATTGAGAGAGGAGTTCGGTACTCCTTGGGTTGTAAGAAATCCTCTTCGGTAGAGGTTCCCTCGGTGGGAGTTGAGATAGTGGAAATCCTACACGGTGGTGTAGGCGGGGATGTAGAGCTAGGTGCTCGAACCTCGAAACAAATCTTGGTGTTTGCGATTGCTCCCATTGTCTCTCTAACTCTCTCTCATTTACTTTGTGCAAAGCATCATATTCACATCATATCATATTTGCTTGTGTTGTGCATATTTCATATTGCCTTGCATTTATTCATATTGCTATTCATTCTTGATTACTTGGCTTGATTGTGTGTGCACATATTTCTTATTGCTTGGATTGCTTGTGTGTGTGCCTAACTTGTACTCATCCAACAAGAGCTTCACATAGCGCCTCAACCCATTTCAAGGGGAATCAAGAGGAGTTTAGTCCAGAGCCTCGCAAGAGGAATTCGGCTACACTTGTTGTATTGTATTAGTTTGTGCATAATTTGCATTAGCTTCCGCATTTAGCGCACTTAGTTTGCATTAAGTTTCTTAGATTAGCACTTACACCTATTCACCCCCCCTCTAGGTGTTTTTCAATTGGTATCAGAGCTAGTGCTCCTGATACTTAGGCTTAACATCCTAGGAGTGATCCATTTGCTTGCTAATCTCATTTGCATTTGTTTGTTTGCACATTCATATATAGTTTACCATGGACTTCATGACCCCTCCTAGCTTTGACCCTTCCAACATTGATGTTTGGAAGTATAGGATGTCCATGTACCTAAAGACCCTAGGTTTGCATGTCTTCCTTGCCGCCACTAAGAGATGTTATCTTGGTGATTGCAATCATATAGGGGCCAATGCACAAGCCCTAGAGGCCATTAGAAGCACTTTATCTAAAGATTATCTTTTATGTGTTTCTAACTTTGATTCCGCTTTTGTAGTGTGGAACAAATTGACAACCACCAACACCTCCGAGCTTCAAGTACAAATTCAAGAAGAGGAATCTAGTGGAGAATCCAACTCTATATGCTACATGGTCCAAGGGAATGACTCCCTTGAGGTACACTCGGAGACTCCATTAGATAGTGATGATGATGCTAGTTCTTCAAATGATCATATTGATGCCCATGCTCTAAATGAAGAACTTTCAATAGTATGTGAAAAATTAATAGAAAAATATAAAATTTTGAAAAAGAAAAGTCTAGAAATTGAAAAAGAAAATAAGTGTTTGCATTCTAGACTTGATTGTGTTTTGCAAGAAAAGGTTGAGGTCTATAATGAGAGGGATTCATTAAAATCTCAACTTGATCTTGCACTTAAAGAAAATAACTTTTTGAAAAATAAAAATGATTGTGATAATGTTTTGAAAAATAATGATGTTTTATCTTCAAAGATTGAATTTGTTTTAAGAGAAAATGAGTCTTTGAAAAATGAAATTGTTTTCATTACAAAAGAATTAGACATTTGTGTTAAGAAAAATGAATCTTTGAAAATTAAGATTGATTCACATGTTTGCCATGCTAGGGTAGTATCACACACACCTCCTAATGCATGTACCTCTTCTTCTAAGATAAATGATGATATTTGTATGTTAAAGAAGAGAGTAGATTGTTTGGGCTCCACTATGAGCCAATGTGCCATGAACCATACACTTTTGGAATCCTTGATTCGAAAGAAACAAGTTCCATCATTTATGCATGCACACCCTTCACGGCATACACATGCTTCACACGGACACCATCAACACAAGTATGCTCATGTGTACATATGTACACATTGTGGACGTAAGGGCCACCTTGCTAAATTTTGTTTTGATAGATTACATACTACTAATTTAGCAAAGAAATTTGTTTGGGTTAGAGAAGGGACTAACCCCCATGGACCCAACAAGATGTGGGTACCAAAGACCACCCCTCCTATTGTTTTTGATGTAGGTGTGGGCTCTCACATGACGTGAGAGTGATAGCACCTTGGAGTGGATGCGTTCCGGACTTAAAGGAAATCAATTGGATGCATCACTTTCAAGGGAAGATTTGGTGGAGATGACCACCATGTTTTGGAGACAAGGAAAGTTGCTTCTTCGGTTTTGGTAACAATCCTTTACTCCCATTTATTGTTTACATGCTTTCCATGTTTTAATGTTACTAGCATGTTTTTGATGTCTATGGATTAGTATGTTCATTCCATGTTTATTAGATCCTTGACATACATGTATAGTATTTGAGACACACATGCTTATATGAATCCATACTTAGTGTTCTCACTTTTGTTTGAGCTATAATGTACATCATGAATCTAATACATGTGAATTTACATAGTAATCATGTTTTAGTTTTATCATGATGACTTTTATATTTGTTTTGATGCTTCATGTTTTGAATATATGTTTAGATGTTTGTTTTCATTAAGACTAGTTATATACTTGTACATAGAGTGGGCTACAAATAAATCTATATATGTTGAGCTTGATTGCTTATTTGAACCCATTAGATGTGCTAGTATAGTCTAGTTTTGATGATTCATACATTTCAAACTTGTATTCCATTTTTGGATTTGTTTTATGAGTTTTCACTTCATGTATATGTGTATTATTGTCAAACTTTAAGATATACATGTATACCCTTTGAGTCATTTGCCTTTCATGCAAATCTATATATGGACTCAAATTGTGTTTAGGGATATGTATATATATTTAGTGTATTGACAATTCATACATATACCTTGAAATGAAATTGGTTTTTAGATGAAAATTTAGTTTTTCATGTTTCATGTATTTGTGTTTAACTTCATGTATATGTCTATCTAGTTCAAACTAATCTTATACATATACATCTTTTGAGCCACGTGCCTTCATGAATATACATTTAGTGGACTCGTTGAGTTTTGGATATGTATGTATATTTTAGCTTGTATTAGACATTCATATGCCTTGAAGATTAAATAAGTAGTTTTATATGATTTTTCATGTTTTTGATGGAATTATGTTTTAAGGAATAATTGAGCTCAATGAAATATTTTTCATGATTATGATCTTCACATATTATTTGTACACTCATATCTATTGCTCATGTTTTGTTTCTCATGAGTTATGCTTTATTGGTTAGAGTGATGATTATCATGTGAATTTCATTTTTGTTTTATTCCTTGCTTGAAGGATTTCGTGCTAGTTAACAAGTTTTCCATTTAACTAGTTGCGGTGTTCTTCATTTTGGTAGTGATTTTCAAACAAAACTACATTTTCAAATCTATTTTTGAAAACCCCTACCTTCCAAGGGCGGTAGGATGGGAGATCATGTTCATGTATGCCCTAAATTGAAAATCTTTAAAACTTGAATTATGATTGGGTGGTAGATGATATGATGTATACACTTGAACTTATTGTTATGTCAATTGGTATCATTGAACTCTTTCAATTGGTATCATTTTGATCTTCTTGTATACTCATATATGTTTTGTATGTATGTATGCTTTAAATTCCAAGTATATCAATTTCTATTGGTATCTATTTTTCATACATATATATGTTTGTGTTTATGCTAGTGCTTGAGTTTCAATTTTGTTTAAATTGATTACTTTTAAATTGTTATCAAGACTATGCATGACTTTAGTTTGTATTTCAAAAAGGGGGAGAACATGTTTGCATTGTTTTGATTGACATAAAGGGAAAGAAAGATTTTTTACCCCTCGTTTTATTTATGGTTTTGATTACCCCTTTGTTGATGATTGACAAAAAGGGGAGAAGAATTTGAGTTTGTTTTTATATATGCATGATTTTGTTTTTGCATATACCAAGTTCATGCATAGGGATAGATAATAAGATATGATGCATGCTTTTGTTTAGTATCATGTGCTTTCATTGCATATCTATTATGTTTATTGTGATGCATGAGTTAAGGGGGAGCTTCTTTGAAGCTTATCTTTAATCCATGCATATATAACTCCATGAGTTTTGTCATCATCAAAAAGGGGGAGATTGTTGGCCCAATGGCCTTACACTCTAGTTTTGATGATGATCAACACTCATGTAGTTATGTTTACTAATATTCTTGTGTTTCTAAGTTTTAGATCATTAACAGGATATTAGTTGGTGATTAGCTTCAACAAGATGATTAGAAGCTATTCATGATGATTCCGGTGCCAAAGCTTAAAGATCATACCTTTGCACTTGGAGGATCACGCGTTTGGGATCGAGTCTACTTGAAGATGGAAGATCGACAAGAAGACTTAGGTATCCTAGTTTAGATAGAGTTTTAGATCCATTTGTAAAGCTTAGTTTAGTTGATATGCTCAAGTGCACAAAACACACGCTTCATGATTTGGTTTTTGGTTTTCATGAATAGTTTATCAAAACAAGTTTAATTGATAAATGTATAGTTGTTTCACTCTATACATGCATGCTTAACTTTTATCAAACTTGATTTTGAGCTTAACATCTCTTTGACAAAATACAAGTTTTGTTTTTGATAAAATTTGCAAGACACAAAAATAAATTGATATGTTGATATATTGTCTTGAAATTTTTATCACAGGTGTATGTTTTAATATAAAATGATAAAACAAATTTTGTGAATTTTTTAGAAGTGTTAAAAGATTTTTAGAAAATATTTTACACTGTTTTTCTGACCCTGCACTGTGCCTGCCAGGCCAGTTCGGTCGACTGGACCGGTCGACCGCACCAAGTGGCCGGTCGACCGGGTCGGTCGACCGATGTGCACAATCGTGCACGCTGGCGACACATGTAGTCGGTCGACCGGACCGGTCGACCGAGTTGAGAGCTCTGCTCTCGAGAATTTTCGGTCGACCGGACCGGTCGACCGCTGCTGCCCAACGGTCACATTTTTGACCGTTGGCGGTCGACCGGGACGGTCGACCGGCAGTTGGTCAGACTGCCACATCAGCCTAACGGCTAGTTTTTCCTAGGGGCTATATATACCCCATTTCTCCATTGTTTTGGCTAAGATTTTGAGAGCCAAAAATTCCAGACTTTCTCTAGTGTTTAAAAGAGTTTTAAAAGGGTTTTTAAGCCAAAAAGATTTCATCTTATTTGTTTTTGGGTTTTTGGAAAATCAAAGAAAGCTAGGGTTTTGGGATTTTGATTTGGTATTTCATTTTCTATCATATACAAGAGATTTCCCAAGTAGTTTTTCTTTGTTGCTGGTTTCCAAAAACACCTTGTTTCCACACTTGAGCTATATCATCTATCCTAAACTATTAGGATCTTGTTTTTGTGGAAAAAGAAAAGAGAAAAAGAAAGAGAGAGTTTGAGGTTGTTGTTGTAAACCTCTTGTGTTGTAACCCTCCTTTTATTTGTGAATCCCTCTTCGGTAGAGGTGATCGGAGTGGTATTGGTTTGGATCCCTCAAGTGTGAGGTGATTGGGATTGTGTTTGTAAGCCTCTTAGGTAGAGGTATGGTTGTTGGTTGACACCTCTAGTGTGAGGTGTTGTGATTTGTATTGAGAGAGGAGTTCGGTACTCCTTGGGTTGTAAGAAATCCTCTTCGGTAGAGGTTCCCTCGGTGGGAGTTGAGATAGCGGAAATCCTACACGGTGGTGTAGGCGGGGATGTAGAGCTAGGTGCTCGAACCTCGAAACAAATCTTGGTGTTTGCGATTGCTCCCATTGTCTCTCTAACTCTCTCTCATTTACTTTGTGCAAAGCATCATATTCACATCATATCATATTTGCTTGTGTTGTGCATATTTCATATTGCCTTGCATTTATTCATATTGCTATTCATTCTTGATTGCTTGGCTTGATTGTGTGTGCACATATTTCTTATTGCTTGGATTACTTGTGTGTGTGTGCCTAACTTGTACTCATCCAACAAGAGCTTCACATAGCGCCTCAACCCATTTCAAGGGGAATCAAGAGGAGTTTAGTCCAGAGCCTCGCAAGAGGAATTCGGCTACACTTGTTGTATTGTATTAGTTTGTGCATAATTTGCATTAGCTTCCGCATTTAGCGCACTTAGTTTGCATTAAGTTTCTTAGATTAGCACTTACACCTATTCACCCCCCCTCTAGGTGTTTTTCATATTGTTTACTCTTTACACTTGTATTACCTCTGCTCAATGTTCATTATATCTATTTTTAATTACATACTATTTGAGAATAAGTTTGTTTCCTGGAAATAATTTTTAATTTCTACATATTTGATCAGCATCACCTATTCACCCCCCCATATGATTTTCAAAATTCTATCTAATACCAAGACGTTCGAACTCTTGAGATTTTGGATCTGAGTTGAACGAAAAATTTGAAGCTGAACCTAGACCCTCTTCCCTCACTAAAATCCCATGAAGTTCAAACGATGAAGTTCGTGACATCGGTGAAATCAACTAGAGAGGGGTGAATAGGTGATGTGCTAATAATGTTGTAAAGAGAGAGTTTACTGATGGGGAAGTTGATTAGGATCGTCGAGGGGTCGTCGAGTGATCGCCGAGGAAGTCGACGACGAAGACGAAAGGGAACAGCAGCAGAAAACAAGCAAACAGCAGCAGAAGACAGGAGGTCGGTCGACCGGCCCGGTCGACCGACGTGCACAACGTGCACAGGAATTGAGCGGTCGACCGACCGGTCGACCGCAACCCTATGTCTGCAGGAACACCAGCTCTCGGGTTCTCTGGGTCGACCGCCCGGTCGACCGGAGTGGCCCTGTCTGCAGGAGCCCAACTCTCGGTTGTTTTCGGTCGACCGGCCGGTCGACCGAGGTGGAGGTCGGTCGACCGGGCCGGTCGACCGACAGTCGGGTTTGGGCTGAAATCTGCAGTTCGGAAACCTGTTGTATTTAAGGGCTGCTATTGTTTTCTAGGGTGCGAATCTGGAAGAAGAACTTGCGAAAGAGAGACAGCAAAGGGGTTCTCTTGCATTCAAAGAGACCAAGAGTTATTGTAATCATCTTCCTAATATAAATCTCTCCATTGATTGCCCCGAGGACGTAGGCACGTTGGCCGAACCTCGTTAAATCTTGTTCTTTGAGATTGTGTGTTCTTCGTGTGATTGTTTTGGGTTTGTTCTTGTGCTTGAGATCTGTGGGATCCTCTATCGGTTGTTGTCAGTGCGCACAACAAGTGGTATCAGAGCATCCAGGTTACGCTTGGAATTCGGAGGATTCGAAGGGTTCCAGATCTGATCAGGTGGAGATCGTGTGTCGATCTCAGGTCAGAGGTATTGGTGTTCTAGGAGATCGTGTGTCGATCTCAGGAGGACGCAAGGAGGACTCGTTGAATCTGTGTTTGGAGTAGATCCGGTGAGAAACTCGATCTAGGGTTTCAAGAGGCAGGTAAAAATCCCATTTTTATCTGAGTAGAGATTTATTCCAATTTGGTTATTCTTCCGCATAAATAGAGAATCAAAAGAAGATCTCAATGGAAGAAGAAACTGCATCTGTTAAGACAATGAACAATCACCCAAGGATTGAAGTTGTTAAGTTTAATGGAACTAACAATTTCGGTATGTGGAGATGTGAGGTTATGGATGCACTGAATGCATCAAACCTTGAGGACACTCTCCTATTAGAGAGGAAGAAGAACACTACCACTGATGAAGATTGGGCGAAGATGAACAGATCGGCATGTGGCTTGATACGTTCATGCTTGTCACAAGACATAAAATACCTTGTGCAACATGAGACGTCAGCGAAGAAACTGTGACAAACCCTTGAAAAGAAGTACCTGAAGAAGAGTGTAGAGTCCAGGTTGCAGTTTAAGAGTAAGCTGTATCAGTTCAGGATGCAGAAGGGGAGCACAGTCAATGAGCACATCAACCGATATACGAAGCTTCTTACAGATCTGCTGAATTTGGATGTCAAGCTAGAAGAGGAAGATAAGGCGGTTATCTTTCTGAATTCACTACCTGCAGAGGAGTACGAGACATTCACACTGACCTTCATTAATGGAAGGCAGAGCTTGGATTATGATGAGGTGTCATCTTCATTGATTAGTTATGAAACAAGGAAGAATGAAAGATATCCCTCTCAGACAAGTTCATCAGCAGAGGCATTGGAAGTAAGAGGTAGAGGTTCATCAAGGAAGGGAAAGGAGATTAGGAGAAGATCAAAGTCCAGGCCAGGCTTCAGGGATCTCAAGAAAAATCAGTGCGCATTCTGCAAAGAGATTGGGCACTGGAAAGTAGACTGTCTAAAATTTAAGGGAAAGAAGAAAGAGTCAAAATCTGAAGCAAATCTCGCAAAAGTGGTAAAAACTGCAAGCAGTAAATCACAGGCAGATGGATCAGATTCGGATTCTTCAGTGTTCTCGTTTTCAGTCACCACTCCTGTCATTGGTTACTCGGGGGAGAACGGGTGGATCTTGGACACAGGTGCAACATATCATGTATGCCCTAATCGAGACCGGTTTACCAGTTTTGAGAAGTTGGAGGGGTGTTCGGTCGTCATGGGCAACGATCACCCATGCATCATGGAGGGTGTTGGCACTATTCCAATCAGGATGTTTGATGGGATGGTGAGGGAATTGAAAGAAGTGAGATATGTTCCTCAGCTAAAGAGGAACTTGATCTCTGTAGGAGTTTTGGAGTCACTGGGGCTCAGAGTGTCAATTAAGGATGGAGTTCTTAAAATGACAAAGGGCTCGATGTTGGTGTTGAAGGCCGATCGCCGTAACAACTTGTATTACTTGAAGGGTAGTACAGTGACAGGGCAGGTGGCAGCTTCAACCAGTCAGAAGGAAGATTCAATCCGGCTGTGGCACATGAGGCTGGGACATGCAGGGGAGAAATCAATGCAAACTCTTGTGAAGAAAGGGTTGCTGAAGGGTGCTGAGACCTGCAAGCTGGATCTATGTGAACATTGCATCATCGGCAAGAAGACCAAGGTGAAGTTTGGCACAGCTTCGCACTGCACGGAGGGTATTCTTGACTATGTTCACACGGATGTATGGGGACCTACCAAGACTGCATCGATTGGAGGTAACCACTATTTTGTGTCGTTCATTGATGACTACTCTAGGCGCTGTTGGGTGTACACTATGCGACACAAAGGTGAAGTCCTAGAGCTGTTTGTGAAGTGGAAGGCTAATCTGGAGAGAAGCACAGGAAGGAAGATCAAGGTTCTCCGTTCTGACAATGGAGGGGAGTACAAATCCGATCCGTTCCTACAGCTATGCATTGATGAGGGCATCAAGAGACACTTCACAGTACCGGAGAATCCGCAACAAAATGGGGTGGCTGAGAGGATGAACCGAACTTTGCTAGAGAAGGTTCGGTGTATGTTATCCAATGCAGGACTGCCAAAGAAGTTCTGGGCTGAAGCTTTGGGGTATGCATGCCACCTTGTGAACAGGTTGCCGTCGTCTGCAATAGGGGGAAGACTCCTCTTGAAGCTTGGTCAGGAAGAACTGCTCAGGATTATGATTTGCTACGGGTTTTCGGATGTCCAGCCTACTACCATGTCAGAGAAGACAAGTTGGACCCAAGGGCAAAGAAAGGGGTGTTCGTTGGCTTCAAGCGAGGAACCAAAGGGTTCAAGATTTGGGACCAAAAGGACAACAAATTCATAATCAGCAGGGATGTCACATTCGATGAGGCTTCATCAGTGAAGCCTACGATCTCTAAGCAGGTGGAGACCAGCAAGACCAAGGAGTTATTGCAGCAGGTGGAGAGTGATGCAGATCCACCATCTCTAGAGGATTCAGTATCAGTTCGGATCATTCCTGAGGTGACACAGGGTGGTGATCAAGTTGCAGAAGAAGATGCTGAAGTTGTTGAAGAGGGTCAGGAGCAGGACATGGATACCGTTTCAGATCCCACTGCAGTTGGAAGACCAAGAAGGAATACTAGGAGACCTGGTTGGCTCACCACCGATATGGTTGTTGCATATGCACTTTCAGTTGTTGAAGAGGCTATTCCATCTACATTCAGGGAAGCTGAGATTAGTTCAGAAGCAGAGAAGTGGAAAGAGGCCATGAATGAAGAGATGCAATCTCTTTATAAGAACAACACATGGGAACTCACCAAGTTGCCCAAGGGGAAGAAGGCCATAGGGTGCAAGTGGGTATTTGCAAAAAAGCAGGGATCTCTCCAAGAGGATGTAGTGCGCTACAAGGTAAGGCTACGCTCAGAGAGAAGGAATCGACTATAACAAGGTGTTCTCCCCAGTTGTTAAACACTCGTCTATTCGGATTCTATTGGCTTTGGTGGCGCAGAATGAGTTGGAACTTGACCAACTTGATGTGAAGATCGCCTTTCTCCACGGCGATCTTGAGGAGGAGATTTATATGACACAGCCCACAGGTTATAAAGCTGCAGGGAAGGAAGATTTAGTATGTAAGCTGAAGAAATCGCTGTATGGTTTGAAGCAGTCTCCTAGACAGTGGTACAAGCGATTTGACAGCTTCATCAGGAAGAAGAAGTACACAAGAAGCCATTTCGATCCATGTGTGTACTACAACAAGTTACCATCAGGTGAATATATCTATCTACTTCTTTATGTAGATGATATGCTGATTACTTCTAGGTCAAGATCTGCTATTGATTCTCTGAAGAAGATGTTATCGTCAGAGTTCGAGATGAAGGACCTGGGGGAAGCAAGGAAAGTATTGGGCATGGAGATCACAAGAGACAGGAAAGCTGGCAGGATAAGTTTGACTCAAAAGGGCTATCTGGAGAAGGTACTGCAGAGGTTTAATATCGGGAAGGATACTAAGACTGTTAGTACACCAATGGCGCCGCACTTCAAATTGTCAGCGAAGATGTCTCCAAGGAGTGATCAAGAGCGTGAGCATATGACTCATGTTCCATATGCCAATGCGGTTGGTAGCTTGATGTATGCAATGGTGTGTACGCGGTCAGATATTTCACAGGCAGTCTCCATGGTGAGTCGATACATGCATGATCCTGGACAGGGTCATTGGGAAGCTGTGAAATGGATTCTGAGGTACATCAAGGGAACTGTTGATGTAGGCCTAGTGTTCGAGAAGGACGACACCGGAAAGCAAGAGTGCATAGGGTATGTTGATTCAGACTATGCAGGTGATCTTGACAAACGCCGATCGACGACGGGATATGTCTTCACATTCTCGCAGGCACCGGTGAGTTGGCGCTCCACACTTCAGTCTACCGTCGCGTTGTCGACCACAGAGGCTGAATATATGGCTATGACAGAGGCCATGAAGGAGGCAATCTGGCTTCAAGGATTGCTTGATGACTTGGGCGTGGAACAGGATATTTTGAAGATAAACTGTGACAGCATGAGTGCCATTTACTTGGCGAGGAACCAGGTCTATCATGCAAGAACGAAGCACATCGATGTCAGGTATCACTTTGTTCGGGAGATTCTGGAAGAAAGTGACATTGATTTGTTGAAGATTCACACTTCGGAGAATCCGGCCGATATGCTTACAAAGGTGGTGTCGGGAGTAAAGTTTGCAAACTGCAAAGACTTGCTTCATATCCTTCAGGTGAATTGAGCTTGCTGAAGCTCATTTGGGTGAACTACGGACGGCTTGATCCCTTGGGCAAGGGGTACGTAGGCAACCGGGGTGGTGCAGCCGCTATCGAGTCGATGTTCGGCTCAGATTTGGAAATCTTCACCGAGGTGGAGAATTGTTGTAAAGAGAGAGTTTACTGATGGGGAAGTTGATTAGGATCGTCGAGGGTCGTCGAGTGATCGCCGAGGAAGTCGACGACGAAGACGAAAGGGAACAGCAGCAGAAAACAAGCAAACAGCAGCAGAAGACAGGAGGTCGGTCGACCGGCCCGGTCGACCGACGTGCACAACGTGCACAGGAATTGAGCGGTCGACCGACCGGTCGACCGCAACCCTATGTCTGCAGGAACACCAGCTCTCGGGTTCTCTGGGTCGACCGCCCCGGTCGACCGGAGTGGCCCTGTCTGCAGGAGCCCAACTCTCGGTTGTTTTCGGTCGACCGGCCGGTCGACCGAGGTGGAGGTCGGTCGACCGGGCCGGTCGACCGAGGTGGAGGTCGGTCGACCGGGCCGGTCGACCGACAGTCGGGTTTGGGCTGAAATCTGCAGTTCGGAAACCTGTTGTATTTAAGGGCTGCTATTGTTTTCTAGGGTGCGAATCTGGAAGAAGAACTTGCGAAAGAGAGATAGCAAAGGGGTTCTCTTGCATTCAAAGAGACCAAGAGTTATTGTAATCATCTTCCTAATATAAATCTCTCCATTGATTGCCCCGAGGACGTAGGCACGTTGGCTGAACCTCGTTAAATCTTGTTCTTTGAGATTGTGTGTTCTTCGTGTGATTGTTTTGGGTTTGTTCTTGTGCTTGAGATCTGTGGGATCCTCTATCGGTTGTTGTCGGTGCGCACAACAAATAAAATGCGAAAATTAAAATTTTTATACAAACTAAAGCTAACACACAAATAATGACCAAAGAGTAAAGTCGAATTTCCGGTGAAGGGCACTTGAACTTCTCCTCAAGGTTCTTCTTGATTAAGAGTTTAGGTGCTTAATTGCTCTCTTAGTACAAACAAGCGTAAGCCATGAAATTATATCAAGCATGTAAAAATAGACAAATAATAGGAGCATGCAAGATATAACACAATTGAGTAGAGTAGAGAGACGAGCAATCGCAAACACGGGAGATTTGTTTTGAGGTTCGAGCTACTTGCTCTATGCCTCGCCATCATCAAATGAAGGATTTCTATTAAAATTGATCTTGCAAGATCACTCGATGCTGCTGCACCTACAAGTTTCCTCAATAGTTTTGGACCCGCAAGTCCCTCCCTTGTTCCCACAAGAACAATACACACGTGAACCCGCAAGCTCGCGGAGGCCGCAACATCCAACGTCTTGGATTACTATGGTAGAACACTTAGTGATCAACTCATTGATCACAAACAAAACTACTCTTACAAACACGAATCTTATAGGATAGATGTAGAAATGAAAGCTCAAGCTTGTGAGAAAATAAAGATTTTCGAAATAAAGCTCTAAAGAAAACCCTTGAGAAAAATTCTATGAAGACAGAGAAATTAGAAGCTCAAAACTTGAATTTTTCAAAAACTTGTTTTTTTTATTTTCAAAACTTTTCCAAAACTTTAAACATTTTTTTTCAAAAATCTTGTAAACTCTTATCAAAATCTTGTTTAAAACTCTCAATTATGACCCATATTTATAGGAATAAGGTAAAGATGATTAAAGAGTAGATTCAGGGTGTTAAAACATTGATTAAATCCAAATAAAGTAAAATATATCCATTTGAGAATAAAACAAAATCACTCAAACTTTGTTTAATTCTAGAATAAAACAAATAAAGTAAAATATATCCATTCTAGAACTTTGTTTTCTCTTCAAAAATCTTTTAAAAATCTTGTAAACTCTTATCAAAATCTTGTTTAAAAATCTCTCTTATCAAAATCTTAAAACTCTCAACTATGACCCATATTTATAGGAATAGCGTAAAGATGATTAAAAAGTAAACTCAGGGTGTTAAAATATTGATTAAATTCAAATAAAGCAAAATATATCCATTTGAGAATAAAACAAAATCACTCAAATAGAAACTAACCATTTCTGGCAATTTGCCAGAGGTCGGTCGACCGACCGGTCAATATATGTCATGTTATCGCTTGATGTGCTTTTGCTTGATGTGCTAACACTTGAAGTGTGAGCACTTGGCATGTCACCACTTAACACTGGATACCTGCCTGTTATCACATGACACCTGACATGCTTAATACCTGACTCGTGATTATCACAATACGGGAATGATGACCTGATATCATGACATATAGTTTCAGTACAACATGTACTCATAATACGCCTAACGTGCTCCTGTTCATTCCTGTGCACTGATAATTACTTAATAAATTATAAAAAAAACAACTTATACCAGGTAAGAGAGAAACTAATGGACTTCAATCTGGTTACATTTACAATGATATAGGTTGTTGTGCAATTAAAATCTTTCGGTTCTACTTGAGGGCCTCTAAGTGTCCGAGGGGTGCGCTCGTACCCCGCCTTATATTGTATACACCTCTTCCCCAAGGCATGTTAATATGACCCTCTCCACTTCGCTTTGCGACGAGTTCTGGCTTAGCAACCGGAACACCCTCGATCGTGGTCCCGAGCAGGCACTGGACCTATTGTAAACATAACTCATTAGTTTCATCATCAGTTTTCAATAACCGCTCATCTTGCTCATATATGGATGTATGTGTGTTGAGGTATAAACCAAGACACATACCTAGATATATGGGTCAGACGAGTAATAATAATAAGATGCTAATTAATAATTCATTATGTAGTTTTGCGACTCAGGTTGTTTACGCTCAAAGTACGATGACATGGGGTAAATGTATATATATGAGGGTTTACTTATTTGGATTATTCTTTCAATATACTAATCTAATGAAGCCGTAAATCGGGCTTGTATAGCTGGTTTTTCCTGTATTCGATTGTATTCAGTATTATCGGTCTTATCGATTTTCTATCAGTTTTATGATGTTTTCTTAGTTTAGTAGACAACTCAGGTTATATGAACTCAGGATACAGTGACGTGAGGTATACAGTATATATACGAGGATTTCCTTGTTTAGATTATTCCTTCGATGTATAAATTTCACGGATTGATAATTTGGGCTTGTAATTTTGCATATTTACTTTACTTATTGTCTCATTTTCTGCTCATGTGTGCTTGTGCTCTCGACACTGTTTTTCAATGCATGCATTTGACTCGAATTAATCCATACACATATGCATGTTCCTTCACGCCACTTGGCTCTCGCCTCACCACTCGTTGGGGAGTTCTGACTCCTCTGGATCTACATGTCCATATCCTGAAACTTGGAGCTTATTGTTGACTGATTTTTCCTGCACACAAAAATTAGAATATTAGATTAAGAATAGATCGTGCGAGGAATCAGTTCTAATCCGCGGTAGCAAGGCTATGCGGGTCGTGATCCTCAGGGAGGGACTGCGATGGAAGCGTTAAGCAAGTTTCTCTAAAAATTTATCTTTTTAGTTATTTTGTTAGTCACGATGGTATTTACAATGGGTGGTATTTACAGTGAAGTGGAAAAGAAGAATTTAGGAAGATGTGGATCTAAACTAAAGGAAGAAAAGAAAGAAAGATTACCTCTTCAGTCTGCTTACCGTTTGAACCGTTGCGATGATTTACCTTTTCTTAGAAGGCGTACAAGTATGGCATATAGGATCGTCCGCCTTCTTAACTATGGAATAGAAAGCAACTAGGGAATAAAAAGCAACTATGAAGACCTGTTCATCGCCATAGGCCATCAAGGTTCCTTCTTCGGCTAGGTATTCTCGAAGCAGTTGGATCTCATGGTGGGCAAGACATTAGAGAAAGAAACAATGTCATAAACTAAAAATAGAAAAACAATGATAGACAAAGATAGAGACACAATAAAACATAAAAATAACAAAACAAGCTTTGATTTGATTTAAACAATGGAGGAAAATTTACAACTTACACCGGCTGTCACCATCGGTACAAGAGGATCCCTTCCTCCATGAATGCAACATCTCCTCTCAGCTTTCACAAAAAGAAAATAAAAATTTACAATGGAATCTAACCTAAAACCTAAAAACCCTAGCTTTTGGCCCTTTGCTGGACGCTGGACACCCTTTGCGTTGCACTGCAGGTGATATTTATAGGTGCAGAAGGCTACAGAGTCCCGGATAAACGTGCCAACGAAATCTGGTCCAAGGATAAGCTCAAAGTGCCGCGTTTCCGCGGCTTTTGCCGCGGATCCGCGGCCGGATAGCTGGCCACGCGCTTTGGCGCGTGGCCTCTCCTGGTCCGTCCCTGTGGGCTTGTGCTTCTGGAATTTTGATCCTGGCCTTTTAATCTGGATTTTCGAGATAACTTGGTAATCAAGTTACTCTTAATCCAGATTTCTTCAAATTTTCTTCCACGAAATTCCTCTCTATCTTGGCCTTTTATCTTCATCCTGCAGGTGTTTAGGGTTGGATAGAAGTCTATCCTTCCCTAATCTCTGATATTTGCAACTTTTAGCCCTTGTATTTGCGTTTTGACTCTTTGTATTTGCGCTTTTTCACCTGGGCTTCAAACATGGGCTTGGATCTGGGCTTTTGGGCTCTTTAGGCTTTATTTATTGCTAAAATAACAATTCGAGGCCTGCACACAATAAATTACAAATTATTAATAAATGTGCAGAATTAAATGAATAAATATGAAAATGTGATGGTAAATATGATGATAAAAATGCACTTTTCACTACCAATCACACCCCCACACTTATCTTTTTGCTCGTCCTCGAGTAAAAACAAAGAAAAGAAAAAGTTAATCTAACCTAACTCACTTTCGTAGGAATCACGGTTGCACTTAGCATGTGCAACAAGCCGTTAAACCCCTAGGTTACCCTAGAGGACGAGTGTTGTCTCGTGAGGGTTTTCAGCGGATTGCACCCACAAAATCCATAAAAAGGAAAATATTTGAATTATTATTGAAGAGACTAAGTAGTCTATAAGTTTTAGGATCCTCATTTTTATTCATTCTTCAAACCTAGTCTTTATAAAGTCAATTGTTATTCATTTTAGGTAAGGATTAAAATTGAATTTCTAATATAGTCTTTTTCGTTACCAAAAATCATATGCACCCTTGTGAATCTAGGAATTCCTTAACTTGGACTCTCATGTCTCATTATTATTTTTATAACATCATCTAATTTTCTTTCGTGTAAGTATCAAGGCTTCTTGAGGCCCTCATACCTAACTAATTGACTATTAGATGTGTTAATATATATATATATATATTTTTTTTTGGCATGTATAACTCATCTAATTTTCTTTCGTATAAGTATCAAGGCTTCTTGAGGCCCTCATACCTAACTAATTGATTATTAGATATGTTAATACATATAAGTAATTTTTCCTTAGTTCCCTCGGACTTTCTAATCCACCCATGTAGCGAACTTTAAAGTCGGTGACTCCCAAACCGGTCGGTCTTAGGGCACCAGGTGAGAAAACACCCCGCGGACTCAAATTCGAGTGAACTAGGCCCCAAAACTAAGGACTTTATTTTATTTACTCACCTTTAGGCATGAATACTTATGCTTCTTGAGGCACATGTATCAGCTTAATTGATGATTTTTTTTTTTTTTTATATGAGGCACAAGGTCTTTGTCTTAGAATCCTAGATATGCATTTGGTATGCACATTTCATTAAGGTAAAAATCAAGACTAATTATTTATTCAATTTCTCTCCTATACCTAAAAATTTAAACAATTTATTTATTTTGACCAAATTTTTAGAAATCCTAATCGTGATTTTCCTAATCCTTAAAACTAACTTAGATTTCTTTCAAAAAATAAGTCAAAATATTTCCTTTTTATAACATTTTTTTTTTTTTTTTTTAGCAAATTTTGTTAGTGTCTACCTATGTTAGTATGTTAGTAAAGCCCACCCCCACACTTATCTCATGCATTGTCCTCAATGTATGAATGAATGCATATATGCATGAAACAGAACAAGGGAAGGCGGAAGTTACCTTAGGGTGGTGGTTCCGGAGGTGGTCTAATTGGTCCACGAAATGCGGCCCAATCAAGATAACAGATAATTTGGTGGAACCCACCAGAAACTTTCCTTACATAACCCACAAAAATATATGTATAATTATTTTTAAAATTTCCACCCCATCGAATTTCCAAATTTCATAATAAGTTTCAGAGTTAATTGTCTCAACCTCCTTGTCCCAAAATGGAGAATGAAAGGATGGAATTATTGACTTGGACATTATAGGTGCGGGAACGAATACCGACTCAGGGAAGATGCTCAAATCAAGTAAGGGCTCAGGAGTCGGGCTAGGTTCAAGAATTGGGTCCAAGTCAAGAAATTGAAACTCAAGTCCACAATCTTCTTCCCACAATGGAATGTGACCTAATATGGATGATATCTCTTTACTTCCAATATTAAGGAATTCTAGCTCATCGCCATACAATTCTTCAAAACTAAGGTCAACATCGTCCGTCAGAATTGTACAATCAATTTCAGAAGTAAAGAGATTGTGAGAATCTAGGTCAAGTTCAATATGATCATCTAAAATGGGTGATTCAATTTCATAATGAATTGGAATAGGATCCAATGTTGACTCGGGAAAAGTGAAATCAGGTGGAGACACTGGAGTCATTATTGAATCAGGAAATAAAACTGAATCATCAAGTTGGGGATCATGATCATATTCATGTTCAAGTTCTAATTCAGGAAAGGAAAAACTTGCCAAGTTATCAAAAATTGGAGTTTCGGCAAGTTCACATGATGGTACTGAATTAGAATCTTGTTGTCCAAAGCAACTTGGTTCGTCGGCTCTAAGTGAGTGGTCAGCGATATCAGAATCAACCGGACGGTGAGAACGTACGCATTGAACCATCAAATCTATGTCATGATCACGAGCTAATTTAGCCTCAGTCATGGCAGCTAGCATCCCTTCATAGTCGATAGGTGGATCATGTTCTGATTGGACTTGAAAATAGGACGGGTAATCGTGATAAAGTTGTGAGTCGGTGGACTCACGTATCATCATGTCTAAGATTGATGGTGATTTTTGCTTGGACTTATTTATACTCATCATTTCCAAGATAGATGGATTTCTATTCTGAATGGGTGGATCTGAGTATGAATCTTGGGAAGAATGTGGACTAGATGGATATGGAGGACAATTTGGTTGAGAATTAGACTCGGGGGACTCGAAACCCCATGAACTCTGTGACGAGTTGAAATTATTATGGAAATTATAGTCATAAGATGGGGGGTGTGGGTTATATTCATTCGGATAAGACCATTCCGGCACACTAGATTGGTCAAAGTTAGGGTATGCCGGGTTGGTAATATCCGAATAATAGTTAGGGGTGTAATATGGATTAAAATTGGAATTATTCTTATATGCCATATCACACCAACACAAACACAACAAACAAAAAGAAAAATTCTAACCTAAGTTAGGGTAGACCTATGACCTAGACGACTCCTAACTGGTTAGACTGTCCACGGGAGGTAGGGTGTAGACTTTGACCACAAGTTAATCAGCCAGGTCAGGGCAAGAGTGGTGGGAGGTTTTCCGTCAAAGACGTTCCTTAATTAAATAACCACCAATCTTCGGGCTTTCGGCCCTCAATCCCTTTCCTAGACACTGATTTGACAAGAGTCAACTTCCAGCACTGTTCCCCCTTAGGATAATCTCCTATTGAGTCCGAGATGTCCCTAGGGCCAACGTCTACTAATTTTTATGTTAGGCTTGGGTTAGTGAGTGCTTGGGATATGATTTTGGGCTAAGGAAGGGTGATGAAATCCCCACCTTATCTTGTTAATGGGTTATGCCCTTAAGATGAATTAGTGCAAGTGTACAAGATAAGTAGATAGAATTCACTCAAAGCAGATAATCAACCAAGAGATGAGTCCTATTCTACATGCAATGCGTACGTACCTTGCTCCAGCACTCTTCAACAGTAAAATAAAAATAATTGAAAAGACACGTGCCTAATATGCAAACGTCTAATCAAATTTTATTTTTAACAACCAATAATTTACTGTTGAATTATTAGCAATTTACAGGTATATCACAGAACAAATCAGAACAGAGCAGAAAGCAGAATTTTTAACTTGAAGCACCCTGCAAAAAATTGGATCAGTAATTCACCACTGTTGCCGCGTTTCCGCGGCTCTGGCCGCGGATACGCGGCAAAACAGTGGGTTCTGGTGCTCTGCCTTCGAGGGCAGAGGTACAGAATAGCAATATGTCCACTGCTGCTGCTATATTTCTGTTTCCTGTTCTCCAAACCTGCAAACAGAAAAGAATAAAGAATTAGTTAAAAATTAAATTTTTGTTTTAGAGATAAACTTACCGTCCCTCCCCGGCAACGGCGCCAATTTGTTGACTGATTTTTCCTGCACACAAAAATTAGAATATTAGATTAAGAATAGATCGTGCGAGGAATCAGTTCTAATCCGCGGTAGCAAGGCTATGCGGGTCGTGATCCTCAGGGAGGGACTGCGATGGAAGCGTTAAGCAAGTTTCTCTAAAAATTTATCTTTTTTAGTTATTTTGTTAGTCACGATGGCATTTACAATGGGTGGTATTTACAGTGAAGTGGAAAAGAAGAATTTAGGAAGATGTGGATCTAAACTAAAGGAAGAAAAGAAAGAAAGATTACCTCTTCAGTCTGCTTACCGTTTGAACCGTTGCGATGATTTACCTTTTCTTAGAAGGCGTACAAGCATGGCATATAGGATCGTCCGCCTTCTTAACTATGGAATAAAAAGCAACTAGGGAATAAAAAGCAACTATGAAGACCTGTTCATCGCCATAGGCCATCAAGGTTCCTTCTTCGGCTAGGTATTCTCGAAGCAGTTGGATCTCATGGTGGGCAAGACATTAGAGAAAGAAACAATGTCATAAACCAAAAATAGAAAAACAATGATAGACAAAGATAGAGACACAATAAAACATAAAAATAACAAAACAAGCTTTGATTTGATTTAAACAATGGAGGAAAATTTACAACTTACACCGGCTGTCACCATCGGTACAAGAGGATCCCTTCCTCCATGAATGCAACATCTCCTTTCAGCTTTCACAAAAAGAAAATAAAAATTTACAATGGAATCTAACCTAAAACCTAAAAACCCTAGCTTTTGGCCCTTTGCTGGACGCTGGACACCCTTTGCGTTGCACTGCAGGTGATATTTATAGGTGCAGAAGGCTACAGAGTCCCGGATAAACGTGCCAACGAAATCTGGTCCAAGGATAAGCTCAAAGTGCCGCGTTTCCGCGGCTTTTGCCGCGGATCCGCGGCCTGATAGAGTCGGCTGGCCACGCGCTTTGGCGCGTGGCCTCTCCTGGTCCGTCCCTGTGGGCTTGTGCTTCTGGAATTTTGATCCTGGCCTTTTAATCTGGATTTTCGAGATAACTTGGTAATCAAGTTACTCTTAATCCAGATTTCTTCAAATTTTCTTCCACGAAATTCCTCTCTATCTTGGCCTTTTATCTTCATCCTGCAGGTGTTTAGGGTTGGATAGAAGTCTATCCTTCCCTAATCTCTGATATTTGCAACTTTTAGCCCTTGTATTTGCGTTTGACTCTTTGTATTTGCGCTTTTTCACCTGGGCTTCAAACATGGGCTTGGATCTGGGCTTTTGGGCTCTTTAGGCTTTATTTATTGCTAAAATAACAATTCGAGGCCTGAACACAATAAATTACAAATTATTAATAAATGTGCAGAATTAAATGAATAAATATGAAAATGTGATGGTAAATATGATGATAAAAATGCACTTTTCACTACCAATCACTTATGCATTCTCTTTGTTACTGATTAGAGATGCGTAGCGAAAGCGTGGATTATCGACAGACCATTTAGAGCTTTTTCCTTCTAGGCCCCCTGCTAGGCTCTTGAGTTTTCTTGTAACTCGTGAGCATCTTTTGTATTATTCATACTTATATATCTCTTTGTACTCTCGCATTTGCGGCTATAGGTGATGAATATTCTTGTAATATTGTATGACATTCTGTGATAACTTTGTAATTGTACTCATATATTTGAATATATAATGCATCACGTACTTTCGTACTCTGATTCTTACATGTACTGATGCTTTGCGTATATATGTAAGGGTATTTTCGACCTGCGATATACGTTACAGTAACATTTTCATACCCGCAGGATCGACGTGTTACAGCTGGGTGCAATCATCATCTGAATTTGTTGAAGTCGCCACTTGTCCTGTAATCATGCTACCCTTCAAGTAGTATAGATTATTGCGTCGGACACCCTTCAACACCACCATTGAGCCTCTAGTCATCTTGAGAATTCCATCTTTAATAAATAATTCAAGATCCAATATTTTCAAGACACCAACTGAGATAAGATTCTTTTTTATCTGAGTTACATACCTCACTTCTTCAATTCTCGCACCATCCCATCAAACATTTTGATAAGAATCGTGCATGTCCCTTCCATGCCGCATGGATGATCATCGCCCATGACAACAACATCTATCTAGCTTCTCAAAACTAGAAAATCAACCACTATTAGGACACACATGATAAGTAGCTCTGTATCTAGCATCTACTCAGACTCACCTGAGTAATAGTAGGAGTAGTGACTGAGAAAGAACATACCGTTGAGTCTAAGTCCGATCCATCTGCATGTGAAGTACTACCCGATTGGTTACTAATCACCTGTGCAAGATTTGCTACGGTCTTCGACTCCTTATTCTTATCTTTGATCCTTGGACAATTAACCTTTTAGTGTCCTAACTCTTTACAGAAGATACACTGGTTCTTCTTCAGATCTCTGAAACTTGATCTCGACTTTGATCTCCCACGCTCACCTTTTTTCTTCCGATTGGAACTTCTACCTCTTACCGTCAACGCCTCTACTGATGTACCATTGGAAGAAGATTGTTTCTCCTTTTTTCTTACTTCGTAATTTACAAAAGCAGCTGACAGATTACTATAGTTAAGTGTTTGTTTACCATTGATCAAGGTTAGGATGAATGTCTCATGCTCTTTATCAGGAAGAGAATTCAAAAAAACTACCGCATTGTCTTCTTCTTCGATCTCCACATCCACATTAATTAGATCTGCAAGAAACTTTGTGTAGTTATTCAGGTGTCCATCAATTGAGAGTCCTCTCTTCAATTGGAAGCGGTAAAGCCTCCTCTTCAGATGCAATCGACTTTCAATGTTGTTCATCAGATACTTTTTCCCGAGGGTCACCCACATCTTCCTTGCAGAAGTTTCATGCAACACTTGATAGTTGATGCCTTGTGTCAAGCAGGACCTTAGAAGACAACAAGCTGTTCTATTCTGAAAAACACCTAGAGGGGGGTGAATAGGTGCAAGTGCTAATCTAGAACTAAATGCAAAACTAAGTGCGCTAAATGCGGAAGCTTAAAACAATTCTTGCAACACACTTAATACAACACACAAGTGTAGCCGAATTCCCCGTGAAGGGCTCTTGACTAACTCCTCTTGATTCCCTAGATATGGGTTGAGGTGCTATGTGAAGCTCTTGTGGTTAAGTATAAGTGAGGCACACACAAACAACCAAGCATATACAAGATATAGCAATATGAAATATGCAAGGCACAATACAAGCAAATAGATATGATATGGCAATATGAATGATGCTTTGCACAATTAAATGAGAGAGAGTTAGAGAGACAATGGATCAAACGCTAAGACAAGATATGTTTCGAGGTTCGAGCCCCTAGCTCTACATCCCCGCCTACACCACCGTGTAGGATTTCCAAACCACTATCTCCCACCGAGGGAACCTTCACCGAGAAGGATTTGTTACAACACTAGGAGTACCAAACTCCTCTCTCAAACAACCACCTCACAACCGAGGGGTAGGCCCGTAGCCAATACAACCACAACACCTCTACCGAAGAGGGTTACAAACACCAACTCCACCTCTCACTAGAGGGAGCAAACCACAATCCTCAACCTCTACCGAAGAGGGAGCAACCCAATCAAAGTAAGGGTTTTACAACAAGTGGTTTCTTACAACCACAAACTCTCTTTTCCACAAAACAAAGATCCTAAATAGATTAGGATAGAAGATAGCTCAAGTGTGGAATCAAGGTGTTTTTGGAAACAAGCAACAAAGAAAAACTACTTGGGAAATCTATTGTAAATGATAGAAAAATAAAAACTAATACAATATCCCAAAACCTAGTTCTCTTTGATTTTCCAAAAACCCAAAACAATAAAGATGAAATCTTTTTGCTCTTTAAACTCTTTTAAAAACTTCTTTTAAAACCAGAGAGTATGGAAAAATTAGCTCTAAAAAACTTGACCAAAATCCCAAAGAATTGGGTTTTTTATAGGCCCATCAGAAAACTAGCCGTTAGGCTGAGCTGGCAGCCTGACAGGCTACCGGTCGACCGGCTGGGTCGACCGCCAACGGTCAAAAATGTGACCATTGGGCAACCACGGTCGACCGGCACGGTCGACCCAAACAAACAGAGAGCTCTGCTCTCAGACCCGGTCGACCCGTACGGTCGACCGGATTTGTGCCTGCCAGACGTGCACAAGTCTGTGCACGTCGGTCGATGTAACACCCCGCTCCCGGAATACGTGCTTAATTGCGTATTCAGATTTTTCAGTCGTATTTTTTCGATTTACTTTCTGTATTTGTTTTGTATTATGAGATACTTACATGATCGTTTTGCCTTGGATCTGGATTCGTGAACTCGGAGTCAGCCCTAATCTGAACCGGGAACCCGATCCTAGTGAGTGGCTCGATTTGATCTTTTCGCTATTCCAATTTGACCGATTTCAGTTTTAAACATCATTTTCTAATATTTTAGATTTTCTATGATTTTCTGAAATTTTTCAGAATTAAATTGAAATTCTTCAAAACCGGGGTCGACCGATACCGCTGACCGATTCTCGGATTTTTAATTTACAAACGGAGTTGAATTTTAAGAAAGGGCTTTCCTGTAACTTCTTAAAATTATATTTTCTATCTAAATACTTTTTTTGAGAATTTTCTAAATTTATCGAAATTCCACTGGATTTGGTGTCGGCCAGTATCACTGGTTGATTCCAGAAATTTTAGTTTATAATTGGGATCAAATTTCTGAATTCCGCTTTCATATTACTTCTTAGAATGATATTTTATCCTTTCAAGAATTTTCTGGGATTTTTCAGATTTTATCAAAATCCGGCCGACCCGGTGTAGACCGGTATTGACGGTTGACTTTATGATTTTTATTTTGAAAATGAGATTGAATTTTTGAAAATCGATTTCACCAAAAATCTTTTAATAATATTTATTATTTTTGAGAATTTTTGGGAAGCTATCCAAGCTATTCCATTTTTTGGACTTTTCCGGAGTTTTCGGTGTTTTCCCAGATACCGGAATAGTGCCCAGATATTTTTCCACTTTTCTCTCTCCTCGCTAGACGCGAGTTTCACCAACCTAGGATTCTGCATTTAATGCAGAGATCCTCTCCATGCTGCATTTAATGCACTGCTAATCAATTCCAATCAAGTCATTATGACTTTTGTCCTTTTGTTAAAACGCAGCTTTTGCACCTTCCCTGGACGCTGAGATAATCCCCGCGTCTGGCTTTTTTTGCCCAGACGCGGATTTATTTCATGAGGACGCAGGATTCATTTCATGGACGCAAGTCCCATTGTGTAGCCTCTTTTGATTGGATGGCCTTATTATATTATTATTTTCCCCATTATATAATCATCCCACTTCCTTCTCTCTCTTCACTTTTTCTCTTCTTCTTCCTTCTTTCCTGCAGCCACCAACAGAGAGCAAGGAAAACAGCCCCATGCTCCCTTTGGCCACCCATTTCTCCACCATTTTTCCTTCATTTTCACCACAAATTCCACCATCATTCTCTCCTTCATCTCCTCCTCTATTTCCAACAACAACACCTCCATATCATCTTCTTCTTCCTCTTTTCCACCATAAAACACCAAGGAACCCACTTCACCACCTTTCCCACCACCAACTCCTCCTTCATCTCCACCACAACTTCTTCAACTCTCTACCTTCATCTTCTTCCTCCTCCACCACAACTTCAACAACTCCACCAAAGCCTCCACCTCCTCCTTTACCTTCTCCAAAATATACCACCACCATTAAAACCTCTCCACAAAACTACCACCCCCGCACCTTCTCAAGGTCTGCCCACTTTCCCGCATCTGCCCACTTTCCCGCGTCTGCCCACTTTCCCGCATCTGCCCACTTTCCCGCATCTTCATCCTCACTTTACTGATTCATCCTTCTCCTCCTCTTTTTAATATATAATCGCGTTGGTTACTTAAATTCTGGAACTTGGGATTTTCCGGTGTTGCTTGAAATTTTAGGCGAGTGTTCTCGCTTTCTCATTGGACTTTCCCGCATCGTCGGGTTGACTTGCATAACATTATGTATTTATATCGGTGTTCTCGTTTGGTATTGTGATGTACATTCTTGTTATATTAACTGTTGACATACACCTGTTTGTATCATACTTGACAACTGATGTGTTACCACCTGACATGACTTACTACCTAGCATATGTTTTACCACCTGCTTCTTGACACGTTGATACTTGAACCCCTGAAATAGCGAGGCTCCTGACTTTACTCCTGTTGATCCCCGTAATGGGATAACCATGAATATAAGATTAATATGAATACTCTGTGGACATTATTACTGGATAAATTATTATAAGTAGACAACTTGTACCTGGTTTGGGGGAAACTGATGGGCCCTGATTAATCATGTTTATGGTGGTCTTATCGAGCCGCGCGTGGCCACATACTTGAGGGATCACCTGGAGGCCACCAGGGATTCCGTGGGGTGTGCTGGCACCCCTACTCCTGTTTATTCCTGCCGGGTATGCACACGCCCTAGGTCTATTTCTATGGGATCTGCGATACTCTATTCCTGTTCGGGCGTAAATAAGTCCCGGTACCTAGCGGTACGTTCCGGCTCAGCACCGGATACTCGTGGACCGTTGTCCCGGGCATGTACGGGGCCCATCCGAAACATGATTCATCGAACTTTATCAGTTTCCAAATAACTTGCTCTATAAGTTGTAAGTGGAAGTATGTGGAATGGGACACATACTGAAGCCTGCAACTTAGACGGCCCCAATTATAATAAGATGCTAAGATACCATTGTTGTGTTGTTTTGTAACTCGGGTTGTATGCGTTTGGATTACGGTGACATGGGATAAAGGTATATAAATGAGGGTTTCCTTGTTTGGATTATTCCTTCGATGTACTAGTCTCATGATGCCGTGACTTAAGCTTATACAATCAGTTTTACTCGTAATCGGCTTTATTCGGTTTTATCGGTTTTTATCTGTTCTATTTTAGTATAGGAGATATCTGGTATTGTCCTATTTACTTTATTTCTCGCTTCGTTACTTTCCCTTATCTTATCATACCATGAGTATTCTCTGCTTGATATCACTTGTTATGTATCTACTTGCTTCTGCATGCTTATGCTCACGACACGGTTTTCAATGCATGCTTATGATTCGGTTTTATCGATACACATGTGCTTGTCCTTGCACGCCATCTGGCTTTCGCCTCACCACTCGCCTGGGGAGTTCTGACTCCTCTGGATCCTCATGTCCAGGTCCTGGAGCTTGGATCGAAAGGGACCATCTTGCTGAGGACCAAGCTTACTTCTGTGGAGCAGACAGGTCAGCTGTAGCTCCAGTCCCTTCCTTGCTCTCCCTTGTTGGCTCGCGGCTTCTCCAGTTATCTCGTGAGCGCCCTTTTGTACTGTTCATATACGTACATCTCTTTGTATTCTCGCAATTGCGCCTATCAGGTGATGTAATATTATTGTAATATTTATCACCTCTGGTGATAACTTTGTAACTGTACTCATATGTTGGAATGTATAATGCACCACTTGCTTCTGTACTCTGATTCTTGCCTGTACTGACGCTTAGCGTATATACGTGAGGGTATTTCTGACCTACGTATATACGTCGCAGTAACGTCTCTGTACCCTCCGGGATCGGGGCGTTACAGGGTGGTATCAGAGCCTAGGCTCTCGCATCCTCAGTACGTCCAGACGGCAAATTAATGGTAAAGAAATTTGCAACTGGAATACAAGAGTCCTGATTATACAATCCAACTACAAGTACAGAGTTATCTATCCCTTCCTTCTGATCCATTTCTTGAATCCTGAGACCTTCAATCTTTCACCTTCCAGTTTCTTCTTGTTACCCTCTCCAACCAACTCAAATATGGAAAGACGGGGAACACGTAATGGTGCTGGTACTTCTCAAGATGGACCCAACAGAGACAATGATGGTATGATGAGGATACTTCAAGGGATGATGCAAAGTCAACAACAGCAGAAAGAGCTTCTACGTCAAGGACTGTTAGTTACACCCGAGAGCAAAGGCCAGGCAACGTGTCAGACTTCAGAAGATTACAACCGGCTATCTTTTCAGGCACAGAGAAGCCCCTGGATGCAGAACAGTGGCTGATAGACACAACAGATCTTTTGAAGGCGGCCCGAGTCTCTGATGAGAACCAAGTGGAAGTGGCCAAGATACAATTGAAGGATGTGGCCCGAACATGGTGGTTGGCGGAAGAAGCGACACTGGAGAAACCCATCACATGGGACCAGTTCTCAAAGGGTTTCTACGAGAGATTCTTCCCAGTAGCAGCTCAAAGGGACATGGAAGAACAATTTATCCGCCTGCAGCAGCGCAAACGATCAGTTGATGAATATGCTGCCGAATTCTTGAGGCTCAGTAGATTTGCTCCCTACATGGTGGTAGACGAAGAAAAACGGGCCAGCAGATTTCAGCAAGGGCTAAAGATAGACGTCCAGATGTATCTTATTCCTCAACAGCTGAAGACATACTCCCAGGTTCTCTCCATTGCCTGTGAAGTAGAACGAGGACTGGAGAAGAAGAATGAGAACCAGGTACAGAACAAGTCAGTGAAGAGACCCTTTCAGTTGATGAATGAAGAAGATGCAGCAAGGACCCCCAACGGGCCGATAGTCAAGCGACCATTCCGACCTCCCCTCAGCAGATGATATGCGGGTACTGCCAAAAGCCCGGACACCTACAACGCAACTGTCGAAGGGCTAATGGACTATGTTTGGTATGTGGGTCCGGTAATCACTCGACAGGTGGTTGCCCATTCAAGAGGACCTATCCAACACCATCAACATTTCCAGCACTAGCAACACCCCCGGCACTTCCAGCTCCACCACTAAGAAGGAACCCAGAACCCGTAGACCGAAGAGCTCCATTTCCGCCCCAGCAACATGATCATCCACAGAGAGGAGCAAGAACTAGAGCCGATCCTGGCAGAGGCCAAGTCTACGACATGACGGCAGAGGCATCAGGCGAAGCAACAGCAGAATATGAAACCCAGCATCCAGAACAGGAACCTTAAGGATGTCACTGTAACCGCCACCCCTGATCTTTTGTATTTTGAGTTGGTAATCTTTCGTAAATATTCCACTTTATCATTCTCTCAGTGTCAACCCTGATCTCTCCTGTGTTCATCTTTCCCTTATCGAAATTGCGAGGACGCAATTTTTGTAAGGTGGGTGGATTGTAACACCCGCTCTCGGAATACGTGCTTAATTGCGTATTCAGATTTTTCAGTCGTATTTTTTCGATTTACTTTCTGTATTTGTTTTGTATTATGAGATACTTACATGATCGTTTTGCCTTGGATCTGGATTCGTGAACTCGGAGTAGCCCTAATCTGAACCGGGAACCCGATCCTAGTGAGTGGCTCGATTTGATCTTTTCGCTATTCCAATTTGACCGATTTCAGTTTTAAACATCATTTTCTAATATTTTAGATTTTCTATGATTTTCTGGAATTTTTCAGAATTAAATTGAAATTCTTCAAAACCGGGGTCGACCGATACCGCTGACCGATTCTCAGATTTTTAATTTACAAACGGAGTTGAATTTTAAGAAACGACTTCCTGTAACTTCTTAAAATCATATTTTCTATCTAAATACTTTTTCTGAGAATTTTCTAAATTTATCGAAATTCCACTGGATTTGGTGTCAGCCAGTATCACTGGTTAATTCCAAGAATTTTAGTTTATAATTGGGATCAAATTTCTGAATTCCGCTTTCATATTACTTCTTAAAATGATATTTTATCCTTTCAGGAATTTTCTGAGATTTTTCAGATTTTATCAAAATCCGGCCGACCCGGTGTAGACCGGTATTGACTGTTGACTTTATGATTTTTATTTTGAAAATGAGATTGAATTTCTGAAATCGATTTCACCAAAAATCTTTTTATAATATTTATTATTTTGAGAATTTTTGGGAAGCTATCCAAGCTATTCCATTTTTTGGACTTTTCCGGAGTTTTCGGTGTTTTCCCAGATACCGGAATAGTGCCCAGATATTTTTTCACTTTTCTCTCTCCTCGCTAGACGCGAGTTTCACCAACCTAGGATTTTACATTTAATGCAGAGATCCTCTCAATGCTGCATTTAATGCACTGCTAATCAATTCCAATCAAGTCATTATGACTTTTGTCCTTTTGTTAAAACGCAGCTTTTGCACCTTCCCTGGACGCTGAGATAATCCCCGCGTCTGGCTTTTTTTGCCCAGACGCGGATTTATTTCATGAGGACGCAGGATTCATTTCATGGACGCAAGTCTCATTGTGTAGCCTCTTTTGATTGGATGGCCTTATTATATTATTATTTTCCCCATTATATAATCACCCCACTTCCTTCTCTCTCTTCACTTTTTCTCTTCTTCTTCCTTGTTTCCTGCAGCCACCAACAGAGAGCAAGGAAAACAGCCCCATGCTCCCTTTGGCCACCCATTTCTCCACCATTTTTCCTTCATTTTCACCACAAATTCCACCATCATTCTCTCCTTCATCTCCTCCTCCATTTCCAACAACAACAACACCTCCATATCATCTTCTTCTTCCTCTTTTCCACCATAAAACACCAAGGAACCCACTTCACCACCTTCCCACCACCAACTCCTCCTTCATCTCCACCACAACTTCTTCAACTCTCTACCTTCATCTTCTTCCTCCTCCACCACAACTTCAACAACTCCACCAAAGCCTCCACCTTCTCCTTTACCTTCTCCAAAAATATACCACCACCATTAAAACCTCTACACAAAACTACCACCCCCTCACCTTCTCAAGGGCCGGCCACCTCCTTTGGATTGGGGCCGAGCTCCTCTTCGTCGGGAATATCTCCGGTGATCATTCCGGTAATCGTTCACGATTATTCCGGTGATCATTCCGGCTCCGGTGATTATTTCGGTAATCGTTCACGATTATTCCGGTAATCTTTCCGGTGACAATCGCAACGACAAACACTAAACACCACCACCCCGAAATCACCTTTCCCTTCCTCTCTGTTTGATTGCTAACGCGTCTGCCCACTTTCCCGCGTCTGCCCACTTTCCCGCATCTGCCCACTTTCCCGCGTCTGCCCACTTTCCCGCATCTGCCAACTTTCCCGCATCTGCCCACTTTCCCGCATCTGCCCACTTTCCCGCATCTTCATCCTCACTTTACTGATTCATCCTTCTCCTCCTCTTTTTAATATATAATCGCGTTGGTTACTTAAATTCTGGAACTTGGGATTTCCCGGTGTTGCTTGAAATTTTAGGCGAGTGTTCTCGCTTTCTCATTGGACTTTCCCGCATCGTCGGGTTGACTTGCATAATATTATGTATTTTTATCGGTGTTCTCGTTTGGTATTGTGATGTACATTCTTGTTATATTAACTGTTGACATACACCTGTTTGTATCATACTTGACAACTGATGTGTTACCACCTGACATGACTTACTACCTAGCATATGTTTTACCACCTGCTTCTTGACACGTTGATACTTGAACCCCTGAAATAGGGAGGCTCCTGACTTTACTCCTGTTGATCCCCGTAATGGGATAACCATGAATATAAGATTAATATGAATACTCTGTGGACATTATTACTGGATAAATTATTATAAGTAGACAACTTGTACCTGGTTTGGGGAAACTGATGGGCCCTTATTAATCATGTTTATGGTGGTCTTATCGAGCCGCGCGTGGCCACATACTTGAGGGATCACCTGGAGGCCACCAGGGATTCCGTGGGGTGTGCTGGCACCCCTACTCCTGTTTATTCCTGCCGGGTATGCACACGCCCTAGGCCTATTTCTATGGGATCTGCGATACTCTATTCCTGTTCGGGCGTAAATAAGTCCCGGTACCTAGCGGTACGTTCCGGCTCAGCACCGGATACTCCTGGACCGTTGTCCCGGGCATGTACGGGGCCCATCCGAAACATGATTCATCGAACTTTATCAGTTTTCAAATAACTTGCTCTATAAGTTGTAAGTGGAAGTATGTGGAATGGGACACATACTGAAGCCTGCAACTTAGACGGCCCCAATTATAATAAGATGCTAAGATACCATTGTTGTGTTGTTTTGTAACTCGGGTTGTATGCGTTTGGATTACGGTGACATGGGATAAAGGTATATAAATGAGGGTTTCCTTGTTTGGATTATTCCTTCGATGTACTAGTCTCATGATGCCGTGACTTAAGCTTATACAATCAGTTTTACTCGTAATCGGCTTTATTCGGTTTTATCGGTTTTTATCTGTTCTATTTTAGTATAGGAGATATCTGGTATTGTCCTATTTACTTTATTTCTCGCTTCGTTACTTTTCCTTATCTTATCATACCATGAGTATTCTCTGCTTGATATCACTTGTTATGTATCTACTTGCTTCTGCATGCTTATGCTCACGACACGGTTTTCAATGCATGCTTATGATTCGGTTTTATCGATACACATGTGCTTGTCCTTGCACGCCATCTGGCTTTCGCCTCACCACTCGCCTGGGGAGTTCTGACTCCTCTGGATCCTCATGTCCAGGTCCTGGAGCTTGGACCGAAAGGGACCATCTTGCTGAGGACCAAGCTTACTTCTGTGGAGCAGACAGGTCAGCTGTAGCTCCAGTCCCATCCTTGCTCTCCCTTGTTGGCTCGCGGCTTCTCCAGTTATCTCGTGAGCGCCCTTTTGTACTGTTCATATACGTACATCTCTTTGTATTCTCGCAATTACGCCTATCAGGTGATGTAATATTATTGTAATATTTATCACCTCTGGTGATAACTTTGTAACTGTACTCATATGTTGGAATGTATAATGCACACTTGCTTCTGTACTCTGATTCTTGCCTGTACTGACGCTTAGCGTATATACGTGAGGGTATTTCTGACCTACGTATATACGTCGCAGTAACGTCTCTGTACCCTCCGGGATCGGGGCGTTACAGTCGACCCTATGGGTCGACCGGCCCTTGGTGCGGTCGACCGACCTGGCCTGTCAGCACAAACCTGGGTCAGAATCTGGTTTAAAACATATTTTGAAAAAATCTTTTTTATCTTTTCTAAAAATCACCAAAAATAGTTTTAACACTTTGTATTGAAACACAAACTTGTGATAACAATTTCAAGACATATATCAACATATTTAAATCATTTTTGTGTCTTGTAAATTTTATCAAAACCAACACATGTATTTTTATCATACTTGATTTTTCAATACATGAATAGAGAAGTCAAAATAAGTTTGTTTAAAAGCTAAGCATGCATGTATAGAATGAAACAACTATACATATATCAATTAAACTTGTTTTGATCAACTATTCATGAAAATCAAAAACCAAACATAAAACGTGTGTGTTATGTGCACTTGAGCATATCAACTATACTTATCTTTACAAATGGATCTAAAACACACTAACTAAATTAGGATACCTAAGTCTTCTTGATGATCTTCCATCTTCAAGTAGACCCGATCCAAAACTCCATCCATGGGCTAGGCAAGGTATGATCTTGATGCTTTGGCCCTGGAATCACCATGAAAAGCTTCTAAACTCCTTGTTAAAGCTAATCACCAACTAATATCTTGGTTAATGATCTGAAACTTAAACAACACAAGATTATTAGTAAACATAACTACATGAGTTAATCATCATCAAAACTAGGGTGGAAGGCCTTTGGGCCAACAATCTCCCCCTTTTTGTTGATGACAAAACTCATGGAGTTATATATGCATGGATTAAAGTTAAGCTTCAAAGAAACTCCCCTTAACTCATGCATAAAACAAATAAACATAAATATGCATGAATGACAATGCATAAGCAAGATGCTCTAGATATCAAATGAAATATTCACAACAAAACATGTTTTAGAGATCAATTAATATTAAACTATATTAAACTTAATATATGCAAAAACATACATATGCATAATACTCAAACAAACTCGAAATCTTTCTCCCCCTTTTTGTCACTCATCAACAAAGGGGTAAACAATCAAAACAATAAATAAAATGAGGGGTAAAAATCTTTCTCCCCCTTTTTGTCAATCAAAATAATAAAACAATGTTCTCCCCCTTTTTGTCTAAAAACAAAAATAAGGTCAATAAGGGGTGACAATCAATTAGAATATCAATTGAAAATATGTCAATGAAGCATCTTGATACCAATTGAAAATAAACAAAGATCAATAAATGTTATATGCTATATACATTCATGAAGAGGAAGACGCTAAGTTAGCTTCCCTACACATATGCATTACATGAAAGAGAGATGTTAAGCCCTAATTCACATTACACACATTATGTAATGCATAAGAGGAGATGTGAAGCTCTCTCTACACATGTGTACCACATAAAGAAGAGTTGTTAAGCTCCTCAATATAAGATGCACTCAACATGAATCTATATGTGGAAGAGATGTTAAGCACTCCTTGCATATAGTCAATACAAATCAAAACTTTTGTATTTTTTTTTTAAAACAAAATTTTGAGATACCAATTTAAAACAAAAGACATCTTTATACCAAAAGATAGTATTTTCTTTTTAAACCATATAAACAATTGAAATGACTATTTTCTATCATAAAGTAAGGGAGTGGAAATACAAGTACAATTGAAATATGAAAAACGAATTTTCTCCCCCTTTATGAAACACCAACAAAAACTATGCGTAGGCTTGAAATAAGATACCAATTGAAAACTAAATCAATTGAAATAAAGTTGAAGCTCAAGCTCTAGCATAAACAAAATTTGTGAAAATTTATATCTTGAGCACAAATAAAACATATATGTATGAAAATAGAATGAGTACCAATCACCAATAGATGATACCTATTGAAAATATACATACACAATAAACATATGAGTATACAAAAAGATCAAAATGATACCAATTGAAAGAGTTCAATGATACCAATTGACATAACAACAATAGCATGTGTATACCTCATAACACAACGAAGAAAACGAACTAGTTAAAATGAAAAGTTTTGTTAACTAGTACGAAATCCCTCAAGTAAGGAATAAAACAAAATAGTTTTTCATAAAACAAGAAATTCACATGATAATCAACACTCTAATTCAAATAGGCATAAAAATGACTCATGAAAACAAAACATGAGTAAATATAGAAAGTGAGTGTACAAATAAAGTGTGAATATCATAATCATGAAAATTTTTCATTAAGCTCAATTATTCCTTAAACATGAAAACATAAAAATCATCTAAACTATTTAATTTCAAGGCATATGTATGTCTAATACAAACTAAAGTATACAAACATATCCAAAACACAACGAGTCCACAAAGTATATGCATTAAGGCACGTGGCTCAAAAGGATAAACATGTATATCTAATAGTTTGGACAAGATAGACATATACATGAAGTCAAACAATTAAACACAAAATCAAGAAAAACTAATTTTCACCAAAACAAATTTCATTTCAAGGTATATGTATGAATTGTCAACACAATAAGTATACATACATATCCTTAAACACAATTGAGTCCATATATAGATTTGCATGAAAGGCAAATGACTCAAGGGGTATACATGTATATCTTAAAGTTTGGCAATACAAACATATACATGAAGTGAAACACTCAATCATAAACCAAATCCAAAAATAGGAATACAAGTTTAAAATGTATGAATCATCAAAACTAGACTATACTAGCACATCTAATGGGTTCAAATAAGCAATCAATCCCAAACATATATAGATTTATTTGTGGCCCACTATATGTACAAGTATAAATCCTAGTCTTAATGAAAATTAACATCTAAACAAGTAATCTTAACATGAAGCATCAAAAATAAATATAAAAATCATCATGATAAAACTAAAACATGATTACTATGTAAATTCACATGTATTAGATTCATGATGTACATTATAGCTTAAACAAAAGTGAGAACACTAAGTATGGGTTCATATAAGCAGGTGTGTCTCAAATACTATACATGTATGTCAAGGATCTAATAAACATGGTATTTACATACTAATCCATAGACAATGAAACTTGCTATAAAACATCAAAAACATGCTATAAATTTTAATTATGAAAGCATGTAAATAATAAATGGGAGTAAAGGATTGTTACCAAAACCGAAGAAGCGACTCTCCTTGTCTCCAAAACATGGTGGTCCTCTCCACCAAACTTCCCTTGAAAGTGATGCATCCAAATAGTAATCTTTAGGCTCGGAACGCATCCACTCCAAGGTACGGCTACTCTCACGTCATGTGAGAGCCCACACCTACATCAAAAATAGGAGGGGTGGTCTTTGGTACCCATATCTTATTGGGTCCATGGGGGTTAGTCCCTTCTCTAACCCAAACAAATTTCTTTGCTAAATTATCAACATGTATTCTATCATAACAAAATTTAGCAAGGTGGCCCTTACGTCCACAATGTGTACAACTGTACACATGAGCATACATCGTGTTAGAGTGTCCATGAGGAGCATGTGTATGCCGTGGAGGGTGTGCATGCATAAAGGATGGAACTTGTTTCTTTCGAACCAAGGTTTCCAAACGTGAGTGGTTCATGGCACATTGGCTCATAGTGGAGCCCAAACAATCTACTCTCTTCTTTAATATACAAATATCATCATTAATCTTAGAAGAAGAGGTACATGCATTAGGTAGACTAGATGAAGAAGCTACACTAGCATGACAAACATGTGCATCCATCTTATTTTACAAAACAATATTTTTCTTTAAACAAACATCTAGATCATTTGAAATAGAAATAATTTTATTTTTCAAAGCAACATTCTCCTTTAAAACAAAATCTTTTGAAGACAAATTTCATTTTTCTTCAAAAGAACATGGCAATCATTTTTAGATTTAAAAATTCATTTTCTTTAAGTGCAAGATCAAGTTGAGATCTCAATGAATCCCTTTCATTAGACATCTCCTCCTTTTCTTGCAAAACATTGTTAAGTCTAGAATGCAAACTCTTTTTCTTGTTCAATTCCTAGACTTTTCTTTTTCAACAAATTATATTTTTCAATTAATTTTTCACACAATAGAGAGTTCTTCATTTAAAGCATGGAGATCAACATAATCATTACATGAAGAACTAGCACTATCATCACAATCTAAGTGGGGTTCCGAATGTACCTCAAGAGAGTCATTCCCTGGATCATTAAGCATTGAGAATCGGATTCTCCACTAGACTCCTCCGGTTGATTTGGCAATTGAAGCTTGGAGGTGGTGGTGGTTGTCAACATATTCCACACTGCAAATGCGGAATCAAAGTTAGAAGCAAGCATAAGATATTCTTTATTTAATGTGCTTCTAATGGCCTCAAGGGCTTGTGCATTGGCCCCTATATGATTGCGATCTCCAAGATAGCATTTCTTGGTGGCCGCAAGAAAGACATGCAAACCTAGGGTCTTTAGGTACATGGACATCCTATACTTCCAAACAACAATGTTGGAAAGGTCAAAGCTAGGTGGGGTCATGAAGTCCATGGTAAACTATATGAGTGTGCAAACAAGCAAATGCAAACAATAGACTAGTAACCAAATGGATCTCACTCCTAGGATGTTAAGCCTAATATCAGGAGCACTAGCTCTGATACCAATTGAAAAACACCTAGAGGGGGTGAATAGGTGCAAGTGCTAATCTAGAACTAAATGCAAAACTAAGTGCGCTAAATGTAGAAGCTTAAAACAATTCTTGCAACACACTTAATACAACACACAAGTGTAGCCGAATTCCCCGTGAAGGGCTTTGGACTAACTCCTCTTGATTCCCCTAGATATGGGTTGAGGTGCTATGTGAATCTCTTGTGGTTAAGTATAAGTGAGGCACACACAAACAACCAAGCATATACAAGATATAGCAATATGAAATATGCAAGGCACAATACAAGCAAATAGATATGATATGGCAATATGAATGATGCTTTGCACAATTAAATGAGAGAGAGAGTTAGAGAGACAATGGATCAAATGCTAAGACAAGATATGTTTCGAGGTTCGAGCCCCTAGCTCTACATCCCCGCCTACACCACCGTGTAGGATTTCCAAACCACTATCTCCCACCGAGGGAACCTTCACCGAGAAGGATTTGTTACAACACTAGGAGTACCAAACTCCTCTCTCAAACAACCACCTCACAACCGAGGGGTAGGCCCGTAGCCAATACAACCACCACCTCTACCGAAGAGGGTTACAAACACCAACTCCACCTCTCACTAGAGGGAGCAAACAACAAACCAACTCCACCTCTCACTAGAGGGAGCAAACCACAATCCTCAACCTCTATCGAAGAGGGAGCAACCCAATCAAAGTAAGGGTTTTACAACAAGTGGTTTCTTACAACCACAAACTCTCTTTTCCACAAAACAAAGATCCTAAATAGATTAGGATAGAAGATAGCTCAAGTGTGAAATCAAGGTGTTTTTGAAAACAAGCAACAAAGAAAAACTACTTGGGAAATCTATTGTAAATGATAGAAAAATAAAAACCAATACAATATCCCAAAACCTAGTTCTCTTTGATTTTCCAAAAACCCAAAACAAAAAGATGAAATCTTTTTGCTCTTTAAACTCTTTTAAAAACTTCTTTTTAAAACCAGAAAGTAGGGAAAAATTAGCTCTAAAAAACTTGGCCAAAATCCCAAAGAATTGGGGTTTTTATAGGCCCATCAGAAAACTAGCCGTTAGGCTGAGCTGGCAGCCTGACAGGCTACCGGTCGACCGGCCGGGTCGACCGCCAACGGTCAGAAATGTGACCGTTGGGCAACCACGGTCGACCGGCACGGTCGACCCAAACAAACAGAGAGCTCTGCTCTCAGACCCGGTCGACCCGTACGGTCGACTGGATTTGTGCCTGCCAGACGTGCACAAGTCTGTGCACGTCGGTCGACCCTATGGGTCAACCGGCCCTTGGTGCGGTCGACCCATACGGTCGACCGACCTGGCCTGTCAGCACAAACCTGGGTCAGAATCTGATTTAAAACATATTTTGAAAAAAATCTTTTTATCTTTTCTAAAAATCACCAAAAATAGTTTTAACACTTTGTATTGAAACACAAACTTGTGATAACAATTTCAAGACATATATCAACATATTTAAATCATTTTTGTGTCTTGTAAATTTTATCAAAAACCAACACATGTATTTTTATCATAGTTGATTTTTCAATACATGAATAGAGAAGTCAAAATAAGTTTGTTTAAAAGCTAAGCATGCATGTATAGAATGAAACAACTATACATATATCAATTAAACTTGTTTTGATCAACTATTCATGAAAACCAAAAACCAACATAAAATGTGTGTGTTATGTGCACTTAAGCATATCAACTATACTTATCTTTACAAATGGATCTAAAACACACTAACTAAACTAGGATACCTAAGTCTTCTTAATGATCTTCCATCTTCAAGTAGACCGATCCAAAACTCCATCCATGGGCTAGGCAAGGTATGATCTTGATACTTTGGCCCTGGAATCACCATGAAAAGCTTCTAAACTCCTTGTTGAAGCTAATCACCAACTAATATCTTGGTAATGATCTGAAACTTAAACAACACAAGATTATTAGTAAACATAACTACATGAGTTAAATCATCAAAAACTAGGGTGGAAGGCCTTTGGGCCAACATATTCATCTTGTTCCAATCATTTTCAAAAGTCTCTTCCGGCTTTTCTTTCAATCGTAAAGTGTCTTCGAGGTTTGATATCGTCAATGCATCCATCACCTCGCATCTCCACATCTCGAAATTGTTCTTGCCATCAAACTTTATCACATCGATTTTCAATTGAGTAGGTTCACGGATTCATCATGGATTGATTATCTCTGGTCATCTCCTCAATAGATTCCTCAAAGTAATGTGAAAAACGATTAGTGAAAACAAATCCAAATAGAAAAGGTCAGGCCTTTACCTCTAAATGAAACTGCAGTTTCCCAAGTTGATTTGCTCCACCTGAACGAAACTCCCCGTCGAACCCGGAAAGCTTTGATACCACTTGTTGGATCCCCCTCACAGAGGAGAGAATAACTAGAGAATATTCGTCAAACGTATGAACACAGAAAACAAAGGAAGAAAGCTAGAACACGCAATTCAACAAGGTTCGGCAATTTTCTTACGTCCTCGAGGCAAAAGGTGAGAGAGATCTTATTCAAATAATCAAATTATAGGATACATAGTAGGGGATAATATCCCTCTTTATATAGGCAGATCGCCCTTGAGTTTAAGGAAACCAACAGATCCAAATTCGGATCAAAAAATGAACTTTGAATCAACTTAGAAAACTGTCAGTCGCGTCTTCCGATCAAACGGCGGTCGACCGCGTCCTTCTACGATCGACTTGTCGGTCGACCGAGATTTGCATTAACTCCTGACAGTCTCAGTCGGTCGACGCCCGGTAGACCGATACCTTCTCTGCAGCTGCCTTATTCTGTGCGGTCCACCGGACAATCGACCGCAACTCTTTGTGCACATTTTTGTGCGATGACCGGTCAACCGCCCGGTTGACCGGTTTCTCTGTCTTCAGCTGGGAACAGATCTTCTTCTTTCCTTTGAAACTCTAAACTCTCTGCATTCTCATCTCCAATGAGTTAAAAAACTCTACCATCAAGATTTTACACTCTCTCCCCACACTTTTCTTCAAAGATACACTCACCCATAAATTCTCACAAGTATAGAAAGGAAATTTATGTGAGATTTGGTTAAAAATTTGGTACACAAGTTACATTTATATGTTCATGTATATGATCAATTTCATATATTAGGTGATGATGGTTCTACAAAGTATAATCATTGGTGACAATATTCATGCCCATATGCTATGAGTCCATGAACACAAGTGGGCTATCAATTGAGGGGCAACTTTCACTTGGAGAGCAGATTCATACAGGCTTAGAGTAACAAGGTCTCAAGTCATGTTAGAATGCAAGAATCATAACACTATAGAGGGGCAGAGTAACAAGGTCTCAAGTCATGTTAGAATGCAAGAAACAACAATCTTGGTGGCAGAAGGCCCCATTGCCATCTAACTATAGAGGGGCAGAGTTTGATCCCAACTTCCCCATCATGGGGAAATTTCTGGTAAATTATTTGTTTTTCTTTTCTCCCACTTTTTCTTTATTAGAATTTTTATTCACAGACGAGGCAAAATTTATACAAAAGAATAGATAGATTTATCTAAGACTACGATCTTGCTCTTGATTCTCTTTGCATTTCTATGAAGGAATCCTGAAAAATGCGAGCAGACTGCCATGCAGAATTTGTATATTTCAGAATTTTATTTGGTGTTTTATTTAGTTATTCTCCCATCATTTGTTGGAGTTTGATAGGCGGGAGAATTTGGAGTGTACCTAGAGAGTAGAGACAATACTCTGAAGTAGGGGTGGCAATTGGGTCGGGTCGGGTCGACCCGACCCAATTACTGCTCGACCCTATAATAATCGGGTCGGTATGGGTCGGGTCGACCCGACCCGATTATTATTCGGGTCAAAAATTCAGACCCAGGCCCGACCCATTCTTAGTCGGGTTGACCCGACCCGACCTATTTGACCCGATTATTAAATTTTAAATACAATTTCTTCACACTTTATTACCAAATTGTTGGGTGGTATAGTTAGTCATCACACTAAACTCCACACAGTAGAGGCCACGGATTCAAATCTGGTCTACGCATATTTTTTGACAATTTGATTTAGGCGAAGGGGAGGAGGCGGGGGGGCGGCAGAGGAGGAGATCAAGGGAGGAGGCGAGGAGGAGAGAGAATAATCGGCTCTGGCGGGTCAATCGGGTCTAGCGGTTTCGGGTCAGACGGGTCAACCCAATTACGACCCAAACCCGATTAGCCCAAACCCAGACCCGCTAACTTCGGGTGGGGTCGGGCGGGTCGCGACCCTCTGCCACCCCTACTCTGAAGGATCTCCTTGTGTATCTTGTACCACTCTCCCCATATTAGTCGAACTTTTCCTTGGCTATTTCTTATTAATGGGATTTGGGATTTTTCTTAACCAGATTTGGTGTGATTACAAACTCATTCGAAGAAGAAACATATAATTGTTTATTTATATTCACTTCTCTAAGTTCATGTACAGGATCTTGAAGATTCATAGATATCAAACCTATTTATTTTTTTTCTTCTAGATTTTCTCCTGGTTGAAGAACCGGAGGAGGCCAACTATTCACTCAAATTGCAGAAATCCCTCCGCAATCTTTAATTATGTAACATTAAATTAGGTTTAGGCCATTGTCAAATTACAGCTAAACATTGTATCTAGAAGTGTGAAACCTAAATATAAAGTTCCAAAAAAAAAAAAACTGAAAATTGTAAAATTTTAACTGTAGTTCATCATGCAAAGAAGTCAACAAGAACAAAAGGGGAAGAAAGAAGAATGTTTTTATGGCTTTTGAGGGCCAGTGCACAGAAGACAGAAGGAAAGCAACAAGAGACATATTAAACCAATTCACTTGAAAACCAAAGGCAACGAGAGATAAATTGAACCACAACGCAGTGATAGAGAACGCGCATAAAGATCGGCTCAGCAAATTAGCATATCAATCCAATTTTTCACTTTTCATTTGCAGAACAGAGAAAGAATCAGAATAAAAATGGCGTAAAACCCATAACCCAAAAGATACTCTACCGAAATTCTAAGTGCATAGAAAAATATTCACTCGAAATAATTGAGAAGGAAACAGTGTCAATAATAAATACAAATGAAAGCATACACAAAAAGAAAAAAAGGAAAAAAAAAGAAGAAAACAAAAAAGAAAAACAAAAAAATTTATATCTGAAATGACGCAGGTACATTCATTGATGGGAGGAGCAAGAAGAACACAAGAATATCGCAGTATGCCTTGTAACTAATAAGAGAATCGATCAATACCAAAGGCCACGGATAAACAAGGGGCACTCATGTATAGGTTTCCACCATATCCTCGAGCTCCAATCTGGAGCATTAGATGCTGCTTCTATTCTCTAACCATATCTATATGTAAGGTTAAAAAATGATTTTGAATCTTTCTTTCCCTTTTCCCTGGAGCGCCAGAACTGCCTTCCAAATCGAATCAGTGGCACGTTAGAAGCAATCGGGAGATGAACCTAACAAGAATGTATGACTGGGGCCGTCGACAACCCAAAACCAGCAAACCAAACTAGAGGTAAGCTTGCAGCCGGCTTCTGATAATATCTGTACATGAACGAGGAGCTGCCGCTGCCCTGTGGTGGTGCAGGTGGCAAACGGTTGGGAGTGCGGCGGCTGCCAGAGTTTGCGCCGTATCCTCCTACGTCGCCATTGGCTGACTCATACCTCCTGCTGTGCCCGTTTGCACTGCTTGACCTACCAATGGAGGTGGAATGACTCAGAGATCCATTTGCTGCTGCATCAAATGCAGATCTCCCAGTCATCACCTGAAGATTGAACTTTGGGTGTCCTTGGACTCTCTGCAAAAAAAAAAAAAAAAATCCATCACGGTGATTATCGGCCAATGTTGAACGAGGTAACTGATCAAAACACGAGTTACTGAACTACATAATTTTGTTTCATGCATGTTGGCTACGTATTAATTAAAAATTAAAAACATATATCCTCAAATAATGAAAATTGGAAGGCAGACACATTTTAGGACAACAGCCCAGCCATCCGTAGCAATCGATGTAGGGCTGCATCCGGTATTTGATGAATCACTGCTGTAGCTAAAGCATGCATGGACAGATTTTAAAAGGGTTCACAATTCATATACCAGTTAAACAAAAAATGTCACATATTTAGCGGGTAAGTCATGATTCTACTAGCTATCCAAAAGCAACTACAGAAAACTTGCCTGCTCCAGCACCATCGACCAATTAGCAACGGCTGCTCGATTGTCATGGATGCTTAGCTGACGAGTAAGTTTTGAAAGAAGAGATGACTGCCTTTGGAACTTCTCTCGCCTCCGTTTGACATTTTGATCCTCTTGCAACAGCTCTTCAATCTTCACATTGCTTTGAGCACTATATAATAATCATAAACACGAAAATAATAATGAAATAAAGTGTGCGCGCATCAAGAATGCTTAGCAGTAGCTTTCTTTGTTTTACAAACACAAGCTGGACAAAAAGATTACAATAAAAGGCCTAGAAGGCCCTTTACTTTTAAACCCAAAAAAAAAAAAAAAACATTTAGATTTCTATCACAGGTTGAGCAGTGTATCTGCTTCAGCAATAAGGATCCTCCGGCTAATTTCTACCACAGACTTAACAGTAATAACATTATTTAACTCTCGAGTACTATCATTAGAGAAATAAGCATGATGACAATTCAAATCATTTAAATAACCATGCATGGGGGCTAGTGATATCTTCAACTCAATTTGAATAAACTTTTTGACCATCTGAACGTCAAGAATGAGTGTGCCATTAATTTAAGTTAAGTAGAATAGCCTTTCCAGTCATTCAACAGTTAATGAACCAAAATTCTTAGAATTCTGTGCAATCCAAGGAAAAGGGGGAGAAAGAAAGGTGACTGAGAGAGTAACACACATCCTGTCATTTCATGATTTGTCAACATCGAATTATTCATTAAATATAGATTTGGGTTATTTTTTCAAGTTAAGAATTAAAGCTTTATGGCAAAAGTGTTTAGAACTGGGCTGCTTTTTCCTTGTCAGCATACTGGTACCAGTATCTAATGTCAAGTTTGTTTGGTTGTTACTCTAGTCTTAGTGTATAGTCTAGCGCTTAGTGTTTTTGTCAGTTTAATGTTATTATTTGGCAGAGTTAGTGTTAGTTTTTCCTCGAAGAGCTTAGTGTTAGTTTTGTTAATTTAATGTTCACCGTTTAAGTGTTTAGTATTCGTCATAAAGTTGTTTAGTGTAATAATAGAGCTAATATGTTTAACAATAGCATGCACTATTAAATTAACATTTCTGTTATATATTAAACACTATTACTGCTTACACATTATTAGATTTATAAAAAAATAGCTTAGTAGAACATTCTAATTTAAAAAAAAAACAGCTGATGTTTTTATAGAATCATAAATGTGTTGAAATAAGTTTGCTCTATACATACTGTATATAATTTCAGACCAACTATAACTCTTTAGGAACTCTCTTTTAACACTTGACATCTTTTCAGTGCCTCGTGCCTCAAGCAATAGAATTACTTTGTTGCATTGGCTAGCTTTTCACCTTAAAACTCTATCCAAAGTGTCGGCAGTCGGATCTCAAGTCAATTTCTAGCACTTATTTCTTATTCCATCTTGCCCATATTACCAATCTCTATAAATCATTCTTAAAAACCTAACTTACTGGTGCTTGTGTAAATATGTCGATCTTAACCCTCCCACCCCGACCCCCACCCCCCACCCCCCCCGGAAAAAAAAAACACGCGTAACACACAGAATGGGCACCCTTTTTTTTGCCTTTGCAACACTTCATCAAGGACAACTAGGAATCTTCAAAGTTTTTTTTTTATTTTTATACATAAGCCGAATCTGGACTTGAACTTGGGACTCCCTACAATCCACTCTCCCCCCTTTCCCAGTGAGCCAGACCCCACTGGCAAGAATCTTCAAAGTTACTGGTCGATATATATCAGCCAAGTAATGTGCCATTACTCAATACTGAGCACTGCAACTAGCAAGTGCCACTGTAGTAGTACCGGGGTAAAGCCAGTTTACACTAGGCAAGAGGTCTGCGACAAATCTTGTTTGTATGAAGGCTACAGCCTGTTCTCAAGACGAAGAAAAAGGAACTGCAACTAAGACTCTTGAGGTCATTTTTGAACTCCAAAATTTCTAAATCAATGTTTATGCAAAAGTTACTTTCCTCAAAACAGTAAGAGTCTTAGATATAGAAACTTGTCTATTGTCATGACATCCCCAATAGTTGGGCTTCAAAAAGAATAATATTTTCTTAGTGTGTCTATTAGCGTCTTTTGAAAAATTTGACAGGTCAGCACATTTTTAATACCATAAGCAAGCATGGCATAGAACAATGCTGTCTACCAACAATTCAAACATGACAAGTCATGTCAAAAATTATGGCACGGCAAGTCTCAAAGCTCATAGTTCTTTTTTCTGTTCTCTTCTCTTCTCTTTGGCAAGTGACACTAAACCACAGTGGTAAAGCCTCATAGAGATGAGCAGGAGGTCTAGGGTTCAACTCCTGCTCATTCTTTTGGAGCATATGCTGATATACACAACTATGAGGATATTCAAAATTTTGGTATGACTGACTTACAGAGCTATATAACTGATTCAGCATGTCTTCTTTAGCTTTCTCCACTTGGCAAAGCACAACAGCCTGCTCAATCACAAAGGAAACATTTTTCAAATATGTGAAAAGGCCAACTAAATTTAGGGAACATAGAGGAAGGAAAAAAAAATAAACATTTTTTTTTACTTTTGGAACATTTGCAGCAAGACTGTTCAGAACAGCTCCACATAACCACGCACTTCCTGGGACATCATCTAAGTTCTTCTTCAGGATCAGCAGGCCTTCTGGCCATCGTGTCCTAAAATAATATCAGGATAGTAAGAATTGTAAGAATTAACATTTCGTTAAAAATCTAATGATATAGGCATAAAATGTCAAGTTACAGGATTAGGTCAGATACTTGGGAATTCAACAGGCTATCTCCTTGATAATTGGCCTGTATGATCTAGGGCTCCCGTGAGACAGTGATATATAACAATAAACAGAACAGAAATTTTTTTTTTTTTTTTAAATAACATGTTTCTTCAAGCAAGTGCAGCAACAAAGACTTTACCCCAAATCTCTGGGTTTGGCTATTCTATGAGCAAGTATTAAGCATATAAATCATCTATAAAGGTTACTACGAACACAAACATCACTATTTCATGAATGTAAAATCAAAGAACTGTTATTGATCATTTAAACAAAATGTGGAAAAGCAAGCTTCCAGAACGAATATCTATTGTAAATACCCATATTTAGTAAAACAATATTCTCAAAAATACTGAAAAATTAAAACTTAGGCAGAATTGAGTTGTTTGCATCGACTTGTTTTCCCTCAAGGAAGCATGTTTTATATATTTTATTAATTTTATCTGATAAAAGGAAAAGTTCATCTGATTGGCCATAGTTGCAACTAGGATGGAATACACAAACAGTGCATCAGATACAGACTTACTAGAGAACCATCTGAATGGCTTTGCCTCATTGATGGAGTACCTTCAGGGCCAAGTGCCCTTTCACGGTTCCCTTAGAAGGTTGGGTTAAATTTCTTTTTTGTTCACCCACTCAACTTTGTCAGCCATGTTCTCAGCCTTCAACACAAGAGCACTATGAGCTACAAGATCAACAGTCATTTTTTGTTACTCATGGAACAAACAAGAGGGAAAAAGAAAATATAATCAACATGTGAATGAAACTTTCATGTGTAAATGAGGAAATTACCTTTTAGTACAGTCTTGTATGCAATCTTGCTAGTAATCTGAACACAAGACTCGAAGAATTTCCTGAATCTGGTCCATTTGCTTTCTTTGACTCTTTCTTTTGACTCCTTGGAACTTTTAGGAGGTTCCTCATCATCTACCTCCTCTATGTTACAGTCCTACAGGCAATATCAATCACAAGGATCCAGAGCATGAGAAACAGTTGAGAGCAGGTTCATGCAAATATCTACTAAAGTAGCAACCTCCACCTATAAATCTGTTACGAAAATATAACTTGAGCATTTAACATCAGAATGCATGTTTAAATAGAAATCTGGTTAACTAAACAAAGGTCAAGTAGAACACATTTTCCCTTAAATACAACTTGATTGAGCCCAACATGTCCTTGACTCACATATTGATGCTTAAAATAACAGGACCCTCCAAAATTATAAATTAACCATCTAGCCATGTACCAGGCTTCAAATCAAAGATTTTACACTTTTAGAGCTCACAACCTAATTCCGCTACTTCATTTTATATAAATTTTTTTGTTCTCAAAAAACCCAAATGAAAAGGGGTTTAACACTATGGTTCAAGCCGTAAACTCTTCATTATGAAAGGTAAATCATGCCGGTTCGATCGGAGTAGCTTGAATAGGTTGGTCAGGTTATTTCAGCACAATCAAGTCAATGCATTCCAAAAAAAAAATTTAATATTATTAAAAAAGAGAAGTTGAACACTGGAAGATGGATATTTGTTTAGACTAGGACTAAGCATCTAATTGCAAGTGACAAGCATAAATTTGCATCTAGCAATACATAGGCATAAAGAATGCCCTAGAATGGGAAAAGTAGAGCTGATATTAACAAAAATAGGGGGGAGAAGAGTGACCTAGCATGCAATAACATGATGAAACGCTGCAGCAGTCAGCTCAGAGACCAACTGAGAACTGTAGCAGTGAAACTGACTAAACTATAAGAAGAATGAGAGTTGAACAAGCAAAACATAGCTTTGGAAAAGGAGTAAGATGTCATCATGCTAAACAAAGAACCAAGAAGCCTGCTGTAAACAGTATTGAGTGCAATTCCCTTCATGCAGAAGAAACAAAAGAAGAAAAGGAAAAAGGAAAAAGGAAATAGTAAAGTACAAGAGGGACCTACAAAAAATTTGAAATGCTTATGCCCCCAAAAATTCAAAAAAAAAAATTTCCTTTCATTCATTGAAAACATTCCCCCGTCTGATAAATGGGTACAAAAGCATGAACCATGGCAATGATGAAAAAGAGAAGGTGGAAAATAAAAGGAAAAGGGGAGGCAGTGGCACAATTTTTTTCTCGTTCTTTTTTTCTTTCTTTCTTTCTTTTTTTTGGTTGGTTTTGGAGTACAAATAACCCATGTTGCGAAAGCACCCAATGGTCTATTGAGAATATATATATATATATATGCTACCTTTATCCCCAAAAAAGTGGGGGGATACATATGCTACCATACCTATTAATCCACATTAAAGAAACGCTTTTAAATATTTATATCTTAATAAACCAACAAGAAATACTTTGTCCTACAACAACTAAGCCATTTGTCCCAAGTATTTGGGGTACGCTACATGAACCAAAGAGAATTACGCCGGATCGGGCACATGGATCAGCTTTCTCCACTCATTCCTATCGAGCAATATGCCTTCACTAAGACCTTTAGCCTCTATATCTTGTCTTATTACCTCCATCCATGTTTTCTTCTGTCTCCACTGCGCTCTTTTAACTTGCCCTAAATTGATATGCTCTACTCGCCGGACTGGCGCATCTGTAGGTCTACGTCGCACATGACCAAACCATCGTAGATGATTTTCTCTCATCTTCTCTTCTACAGAGGCTACACCTATCTTAGTACGAATATCCTCATTTCTCACATTATCTCTCCGCGTGTACCACACATCCAATGAAGCATACGCATCTCTGCTACACTCATCTTCTGGGCACGATGTCTCTTTATAGCCTAATATTCTGTGCCATATAATAAAGCTCGCATAATAGCAGAGTCCGATAAAACTTTTCCTTCAGCCATAACGGAATGTTACGATCACATAAAACTCCTGTTGCGCTCCTCCATTTTCAACAGCCGGCTTGGATCCCATGATTGACATCATTATCGATCTCCCCATCCTTTTGGATAATAGAACCCAAGTACTTAAATGACTGCACATCGGTATTTCTTGTCCATCTAATCTCACAATACTATAATCTCGGATTCCCTGCTTACTGAATTTACACTCCATATACTCTGTTTTGGCTCTACTTAATCTAAAACCTCGAGATTCTAGAGTTTGCCTCCATAACTCCAATTTGGCATTTACCCTAGCTCTCGTCTCATTGACTAGGATAATATCATCAGCAAATAGCATGCACCGCGGTATCTCATCCTGAATAGCTCTAGTAAGCTCATCCATCACTATGGCAAATAAGAATGGACTCAATGTAGATCCTTGATGCAATCCAATTGTGATAGAAAAATCACTTGTTATGCCTCCACAAGTTCTGACATTTGCCACTACTCCATTGTATATATCCTTAATTATGCCAATATATTTGATGGGGACTCCCTTTTTCATCAATGTCCACCATAATACCTCTCTTGGCACCTTATCATAAGCTTTTTCTAAATCAATAAAGACCATATGTAAATTTCTCTGCACTAAAACTTCGTAAATTTTATACATAATTATACATATCGAAATGACTCCCTAAATTTCTCTGCATTAAACCTTGTCATCAATGACTCCCTAAATTTCTCTGCGCTAATACCTCTCTTGACTACATTTTTCTAAATCAACAAAGAAATACTTTGTACTAACAATTTAAATACCCTTCATCCTGCTGCACTAAAACTTCTATGTCACTTGAAATGCAGGAACTTCCATCTCCTCCATAATTATACATATCGAAATGTAGACTTTCTTGAATGCATATGAGAAATTATTAGTTCCATTTTAAGTATATGCTAACAGGAAGCCCATTAATATCAATCTATGCCTAAAACACTCAATTAATGATTGTTTATTTATAAGCTAACAACCCACCAAGAAAAAGTAAAATCATCACATCATTGAGACCTTGAATATCTCAGGTTCTCAAGCTTAGTTAAGCCTATGCACCTGCTAGGGATTAAATAATATTATTAATACAAAAGATACATGAAACCTGTGTAAGATATACGATACACATCAGAACAGCTGGATTTTTCAGAACATACATCCACAATATTACCATTAAAAGCAACAAATGTTATGCAACTACAAAAGAATCCTTTTAAAAAATCGATAATGGTAGCAAATAATGCATGCCATCTTAGTTTTCTCCAAGAATCATAATACATAACAACAAAATAAAAAGAATTTTAAACCATTTAATCATTTTCAGCGAATGGAAGAATTTAGCTTGCATTAGAAAAATGAAAAGATTTCTGCAAATTCACTGTCTGACAAAGAGGCCACATGAACATACCTCCAAAATAATGACACCACGAATTGCCTCTCCTCTTCTTTTTTGTATATCCAAGCTGGATCAAGAAGATATCATTCAGAACATGTTCATCATTTCAAAGGAAAAATAGGTAATCAGCAATAGTATGAAATGATGCAAAAACTGGTAACCAACAAAGGTAATAAAAAACGGAAGATTATATTACTCACTTTCCCGCTTTTCTCATTCAATACAACACCAACGCCTGCTCCAGCCATTTGTTTTTGCACTCTTTTTCAGCAAATACCCTACATATGTATGTATATAAGCAAAAGAAAAAAGTCCCCATAAAAATCCCAAGAAAACATAAAGTAAATGTAAGTGTATAATAAGATGAGAAGATGGACTGTCTGGATGAATGATAAATAAAACACCGCATTCGCTACCACTATTTGTTGTTAGTTAATTCACTTGTTGCTTCATTTTCTAGTATTTCAGAATTGCATTAGGTTTATTTTATGCAGTTTTAATATCGGATATCAGCGACATATCGGTCTGCAAAATTATATACCGGATATTGGGTGATATATCGCGATATGGTACTAAATACTGAACGTCAAATCAAACGTCATACCAGATGAACAATATACATGTGATTGCCTATATAAATCATATGAAACTACTTAAAAAAAGTTTAGGGTCACAAACTCATAGTGGATACTTACTTTTTGTAGAAGCTTCTCAACTGCATTTGTAGAAACTCCTCAAATGCGTCACTTGCCGATATATTGGATATTTCATCTCGGATATCGGCCGATAAGTCGGCCATGTGGTGATATATCAGCCCATATCCGTCCAAAACAATATCTCATAAAATTTTACACTTATCGAATCATTTTGGATAAAATACCAATATCTCGGCCGATATACCTGTATATCGGCCGATATTTAAAACGGTGATTTTATGTTGACAATACTATAGCATTACTTGAAAGTATCTTGAAGGTGCTAGATATAATCGGTAATTGGTTAATTAGTGGAGTTATTAGAGTCCTATTTGGAGTCTCATAGAGTCCTAGTAGTGTTATTCATGCTTCTATGCAATCGTAATTTGTATTTATTTAAAATATCAACAAGGATGCAGTTCTTCATAGTTTATAAGAAGGCAACTCTTGTTTTTTGTAGAGTCAAAAGTTAGGCATATGAGATATATGCACGCTCTTACACTTGTCCATCACATTCTTCTTTCTTGGGTATACAACCATAAGAAAACAGCCATTTGACAATCAAATAATCCACTTACAACAAACCTCGGTGTAAATAATGGATATACAAATATTTCCTTATTCCTCAACCATAATATTTTGGTAAGCACAAGTGTGAAATAGGAAGTTGAGAATCTAACCATTTATAACCATACTTGGTGACAAACATATCTCAAAAATACGCGGCAAACATTTTATTGGAAAAAAAATATGATCTAGCTAGTTATTCCTTTCTAATGAGATCTGATCGCATCTCATGTTACCACACACCTTATCCACTTCTCCAGCTAGCCATGCAATGTCATTGGATGGGGTGACTGTTTCAGTAAATTATGTCTTGGGAAAGCCAATAACGGTTACTATTTTTTTGTCTTCATCAATGGTTTAATGGTTCAGTATCTGCAGATTGTTCGTTCCAGCATCATATTGTGTTTTTCCAGCATGTCCAGGAATCTAAAAACATTGATCACACTTTACCTTCTTTTCCTTTTTCTCTTCATTTTGCCTGTGGATTAAGCATTAAATCTTATGGGATTTAAGCTGCAACTTAGCTGTTAGATGATAAGGCTTTTATTTGCCACATTTCAGCCTCAGTTGATGGTAGTGGAGCAACACTGGCCGCCCTATTGGGGGTTTATTGTTACATTTATTACAACATAGAAAACGGAAATTCATAACTACCAGTAGAAGATCCGATTGAAGACAAATAAACAAAGTTGGGTAAATGGGACTCTAGATTCTACCATCTAGAAAATATGTAGATGATCAGTTCTAGATTGTCAGAACTGCGAGGCTGCACCGGTTCAGGTCATGCCAACTGAAGACCCTGACTCGTTTTTCACCGTAAACTCAATCATGTATCTCTTGCCAACAGCTGTAATGGCTTGGAATTGGTACGCAGTTATAGAGGGTTGGCATTGGACAAGCAGTAGTGAACATTCACCAAATGTCTTGATTGATCTCGTGTGTTAGAATAGTCATTGATAAATGACTCAATTTTGAACTGAAAACAACTGAAAGATGACAAACATATTTTGTTACTAGTAAATAGCTAACTAGGTCATGTATGCAGTATCTCATATAATTCATAGGATGCTTCAAAAAATATAATTCTATGGGGCCAAAAAATACATCAATGCAATAGTAAATGCACCTGCAGCTATCTCCCCACTAGGACCAGCAATCTGCAAGGTTGAACCCTCTTTTGCATCTTTATCAGTGGATTTCTCTTTCATTGATTTCAAGGTACCACCTGTTTGCTGGGATCCTGTTTGAGGGCTCGTTGCCTTAGTTTGTCAACAATGAGCAAACAAAAGCTACAATTAGCTATACATTACCATCAAGATGGAAATGTTAAGTGCTTAGCAAAGGGTTTCTGTTTTTGGTGGATATGTGTGTACATGCGGACGTGTTTGTGCGCGTATTTCAGATGAGAAAGTAAATAAAATAACTTACTCTATTTAATATGGCTTGTTCTGCCTCGTGTGCTTTCTTTGATGATCGGTTCTTCAGCTCATCCTCACGCCGCTGTCTCTCCATCCTAATAATTCCATACAACAATGTTTAAACAGCTGATAAAATATTTGTAAAAAAAACACAGCAATATTGGTTGATTGTTGAACTGGTGATATTGCACTACATCTATTCAATCGTACGGAGGAGAAAGCGATATACCACCTGATGCTCAGTTATACTATATCGAACCATCTGTAAGCTGTACAATATTGTCTAAGCATCTAAGTAGGCATCTGGAGAAATATCCACAGGTAAGGCCCTTAAGCATGGCCTTTTAGGTGTTCGATAACATTCCCATATAAAACATTACAAATATGTCCCGACATTACAAACCAAATAAAAAATACAAGAGATATCCACAAAGGAAAGACTCAACAACGTCCAATGCTACGCGTGTTTAACTTCAACAACTTAAAATAAATATACAAATAACTAAGCTTTATTAGAAACATTTAAATTAACTTAAAACATTAAGAATAAAATCTTCCATGCATTACAACAGTGAGTTGAAATGAAACGCATTACTAAAAAGCATAAGTAGATATCTCAACACAAACTGATATCCTAGTTTCTGCTCTAAAGAACACAACAAAAGAAAAAAATTCAAGTGACTATTGTGAGGCTGAAAAAAGGAATTTGGGCACTGCATGAGGTGCCCTAAGGAACAAAAAGGAAATATCATCTTCATTTTGTTTTAATATTTTACCATACGGCAACAGATATTGAAACAGAAGCTAGAGCTATCTCTTGATAGCATTTTCTATTTGCATCATACACCAGAACACTGTAGAGAACACCATAATTTGATGATACTAGCAATGCTCATCATTGATGGAAGAGAATTCTACTGCAGTATCACTATCTTATCAACTGTTGGTCAGTCACATATCAAGGGAAAATATGCCACAAAAACGTCTTGCACGGTTGTACCACTTGATAACAATTATCCAATGCGGTCCTTTGATTGGCAAGCTGCCTACAAAGTCTGAGAGCATACACTACATTGTTTTAAGGCAGAAAGGTTTCTATTGTTGACATTGTTGTTACTATTATTTTAACTTTCACAAATACATGAAAATGTGATGCAGCGAATCTCTAGCCATTAAACCTTCTCTGACAACATTTTTTGTGTCTTTGGATAGTGATTATATGCTGGTCATGGTTAGCTGTCATGCTCTCTCTGTAGAACTAGCCAAAGAATTTAGAGTTCAAAGATGTTTTGTGTTAAGAGAGAATAATATGTTTCCTCAGGCATAAGGGCAGAAACACTGAAAGGTGTGATATTCTATATGAATCCTGAGAATCAAGGGCAATAATTTCTTGATGATCGTAGCAGTTGTTAGCAGTAACATCGAAATAACAATAACTTTTGGTAATAAAAACAAGAATCATCATCATCAAGACACCAGAAAACAAGAAAAAACCAAAATAAGTAAATAAATAAATGAAACAAAAGGACACAATTAAGTTCAGAACTACACTACTGGCACCAAAAAACCCGGTAGCCAGTTGAGTGAGAAGTTATCTTCAATTTCACTATAAAGTAAAAATCTAGCAGCAGGAAATAAAACTCTACAGCGCATAAGACAAAGTGAATATTTTGGGCAGCCTGTATTTGATTAGAACAAAAGGGCATGTAAAACAACAAACTGCTTGGGAATACAATATTCAGAAAAACATTAATAAAAATAAATGGCCAACAAGCATCAAACTAACCTCCGTTGAACTAAACGGATGAAATGTTGAGGAGGAACAAAAGCTCGTTCCATATCAACTAAAGCTACAACCATCTTTTTGGCCTCATTTTTAAAACTTTCCAAAGCAGCAGATGCAATGGCAACAACCTTGCAAGAATTTTAACCGTTAGATCTTGGCCAATTATTAAGCATGTTCACAAAATTATCATTAGACAAACACCATGATATATCAGGATATCCTTCTAAATATGGTGACCCCAGAAAGCAAAATTACCTCACGCTTGAAAGGAGGATATCTCCCCAATCCAGGTGTAGCATTTGCAGCAGTAGAAACTATATCAAGCAGAACACGGTGTACCTGTTTCAACAGTCAATACAAATAAAATAAATTAGTACATAGTCATGACTTAGCAAGTTTGTCCCATCAGTTTACCAAGTCTGCTAAGATCATCCAGAAACCAGCATTCACCAAGCATGTTCGCTAAGTCTGCTAAGATTATTAAGCATGTCCACAATATGGATGGCTTAGATGCTTTCATATTGCATAAATTTTGCGCACAGACATTTTATGATGTGTAAACTATGTATTCAAGATACTTCTACAAAGTATATGTATCCATGTCGAATACTTATATGATACTTGAACAATCTAATACATCCATACTCCTTTCGATGTATACTGAAATTTGCAAACTATTCTAGATGTATCGGAGACATACTGTCGATCTCTCCAAAACTTGGAAGCTAAAAATCAATTTCATGATTAAATGATAGGTTATAATTTTATTATTTCTAGTTGCATTGAATTGATAAAATTTGTGAATTTTTTTTTAATAAGAGATTCTTAATAAAGAATATAATTGTTGATGTAATTATTAATTTATACAACACAAAAAATGTTTCAAATTTCTTAAGATAATTTTCTCTTTTAACCTGTTGTAGCTTACGAATTCATGCTATAGATAATAAACATTACATATGCACAAGTATAATTTTATTATTGTCAACCCACAATGTATCCTCACACTCAACATGTTCAAATCTATATAATATATTTATATCAATGCATTGTGTATCTTTGTACACATTTACACACAACACATACACAAATTGTCATAATTGTTGTCATGTCTACGCCATAATTGTGTCCTACTTTTTTAACGTTTTTTCTTTATGTCGTGTTTGTATCATGTCATACCATGTCCCATATATCCATGTTTGTGCTTCATACCATGTAAATAAGCTGAACGGAAAGGATCACTCATTGAGTGCCCGCGAGAAACAAACTATAAGTTGTTCCTAGAGTCTAGAGAACAATAAATCGCTACCTACACAAGCGCACACACGCACACCAAGACACACACACACACACACACACACACACACACACACACACACAGAGAGAGAGAGAGAGAGAGAGAGAGAGAGAGAGAGCAAAAGTAGACCTAAGCACCAACTTCAGTATCATTCCAAGATAGAAAACGGGCCACAGATAAATAAATTTCCAAAAAGAATGATCACACCATGATGGTGAAATTACCTCGTCTACACAAAGACGTGATGGTTTCTTTTGCAAGTTCCAACACCCCTTTAATTAAAGATCTTAAACCTTTTCAGGAGATATAAGTATGGTTGATAACCATCAGCTTCAAGTACAATCTACATACAGAACAAAATCACAGAGAGAAATTAGAATCTAACGGTGAAAGAAACCATCTACAGACATTAGAAAAATAAAGGTAAGAATATACCCTTTTGACATTATTAATGTCAAAATGTCTATCCAGTGGAAGCTGTTTGATTCTGTTAGGAAAATTTCCTTCAAAACTTGCAACAACTTTCCATCCTCCGCCCTGTAAAGAGAATATAGTATATGATGGATGATAGTCAAAAATGACAGAGATAAGCCACAAAAACTACAGAACTGTGATAATAATCATGAAGATCCAAATGAATGCAAATGCAGATCTAAAGATACCATCAGCTAACTTTTAAATTACACGAGCATAATGCTTGCTAAAGTATGTAATGCCTTCCACAATGGGGACAGGGAAAGGCATGTGCTCAATACCTGGCGCATGTGCTTGATACCTGGCGAACACTGCAAATCAAAGATAGTCAGTGCTAAAAATACCAAAGAAACCTACAACAGTATATCAAATTATTTTCCTTTATTACAGGTCAGCTGAAGAAAACTGACATGAGGATGACAGGAACAGAATAAGTAATTGCTTACTGAGAACGTACGAGGTATATACATGAACAAGCAATTAATTTCATCCAGAAAAGGGTAACCTAATGTCCTTTTCCTTTAGTACAGGTCAGCTGAAAAAAACTGACATGAGGATGGCAGGTACTGAATCAGGTAATTGCTTGCTGAGACCATAAGATGTATATACATGAACAAGCAATTAATTTCATTCAGAAAAGGGTACCCTAATGTCTTCAAACATTGGCAGCCCAGAAAAAGAGGTGCTTTCCAGCTAAGCAATGCACCACAGGAACTAACAGTAACAAGGTTCTTGCAGCTAAGAATCATGATTTCAAACCTAGCTGAGAGGAAGTCTGGAAAGGCCCAAGCTCATGCTGGTAGCAAATCACAAGAATAGTACGATCCCCAGCAAAATAAACTCCTAAGACTAGTTCGGTAACAAGGGTTAGCAAGAGTTGATGCTAACTCTTACCAAACACTCAAAATAGATATAACTTTAGCATTGATCATTACTTGAATCGGGAGGGCAAATTGGGGTTTCAAAAACTATTTATGCATTTACACCCCTACTTTTTGGGAGAATTTGGAGTTAGTAATTCCTCCTTTGGAAGGGAATTTCTAGGTCTCGATAAATCTTGATACAGAGTGATGTGACCTCTTCACTCTTGCTAACTCTTCTTCTAAAATTTGAAAAACACCCAACTCCTACACCCTAACTATTCCAATCAAACAAGGCCTTAAAGCCTCAAATGCATGCCCAAAGAACAATTATACTGTCGCCTCAAGCAGGTGAAAGAGGCATGAGAAACATGGTCCACTAGTATAAACCATACGTTCAGTACTTGCCAACCAAGGAAACCCATTGCCATTGCCACCGCTACAGAGGGTTTTCTCAAAAAAATATAAAAGGAAATATCAAGAAAAGAACTAGCAACAATCCATCTTCATCTAAGAGGATTGGAAAAAAATAGGACACCCAACATTAAAAATTAGTGATAGCAGGAAATAGTGCTCGCCGGCTATATTGCTGTTAGCTCAAAGAACCATATCCCTGCTCCTTGAAAACCAAAATATAAAAAGCCTCATTAACCTTTGCAGGCTAGAGTGGTTTGGCAAGTCAACTAAGCAACTGCCAAACAATCATAACTACTAAAGATCCAATAAAGAGCAACAAAATTACAGGAGTTGATGCATTCATCTCGAGATATTACATCCGCGGAACAAAAGGACCCATGAACACAAAACAACTGAAACCAAGATGACCAACCCGAAACACCATATTGTATTGATATAGAAAATCATGAATTTGGATATGTGATGGGGACATCTCTCCAGGATTGCGATTCTAGGAGGCGTCGTCGCACACTTCAGTTTAGTTCGATTAGGGCTGGGAAATTCAATTTAGTTATTTTCCCTTTATTGTAATTTTATTTATTTGGTAGTTTTCTTTTATCCCATATCGGTTGTAATGAGATCTTTCCATTGATGTAGGCCTATTTAAGGCCAAGACTGGTATTGTTATTGATAGTTTGGTGACTGGCGTAGAACCTCAATCTTCCAACATGGATAAAAATTGGTGAAAAAAATTGTAAAATCATTGTCGATAGTGGAAGCTGTATAAATGCTGTGTCAATCTAGTTTTGATTTCAAAGATAGGATTGAAGACGGTCCCTCACCCTAACCCATACAAAGTTACCTGGATTAACACAGCATCAATGGAGGTGAACGAACGATGTCTTGTACCTGTGCAATTTGCCACCTATAAGGACAAAATTTGGTGTGATGTAATAACTATGGATGCAGGACATGTGATTCTTGGTCGACCTTGGTTATTTGATATGGACGTACTTTGTGGGGAAAGTCCAACACTTGTACTTTCAACTATGAAGGGTAACGGATCAAACTAATTCCGAGTCAACCCAGATCAAACAAGAGAAAAAACCAGTAGACACGAGAAAAGAGAAGAATCAACTTAATCAGCCCTAAAGAAATGAACAAGAAGTGATTAGTGGGGCACAATTCATCGTTTTGCTTGCTCGGGAAGTAGCGAAAGAATCTCATGAAACGATTCTTCTGAAGTGGCCCTAGTATCACAAAGTTTGCTGATGTATTTCCTACGACCTCCCTGTTCAACTGCCACCAATGCGGGACATCAACATGCCATTGATCTAGTTCCGGAGCCACTCTACCCAACTTGCCGCACTATCGAATGAACCCAATGGAACATGCTGAATTACAGAGGCAAGTGAGAGAGTTGTGAGCAGAGGGTTCATACGAGAAAGTTTGAGCCCTTGCGCGGTCCTGCACTGTTAACGCCGAAGAAAGATGGGACATGGCGTATGTGTGTGGATAGCGGTGCTATCAATAAAATAACGATAAAATATCGTTTTCCAATCCCCAGATGGATGATATGCTTGACATGATGACAGGTGCTACTATCTTTTCAAAAATAGATTTGAAGAGTGGTTATCACCAAATTCGTATTCGCTCGGGAGATGAATGGAAAACAGCCTTTAAAACAAGG